>WEIT01015501.1:37274-79353 GCA_013389985.1 Dryoscopus gambensis | reverse complement strand
CACATATTTAGGGCAACAAATTGTTTCTGAGGACAAAGTTCCTGGTACCTACAAAATGTCCAAGTACATAATATTCTTACATTTGAATAGAGATACAAATAATTTAATTTTCTAATATCTAAATAGATTTGATTTGCAGTTATGTTATCTTAAATTTATTTCTGATTAGAACTCTTATCACAGCTACTGATTTGCTAAATATTTGTCACACATGATGTTCATTTCTCTCTCTCTCTCTCTCTTTGCTTGGCTCATTTTCAACTACTTGGGCTTTGGGTTGTGTCCGTGTGGCTGACAGATGATGAGGAAAAGTAATTTGCTCCTTAGGATTCTGGCTGTGAGGAAGAAGGCAATACAAGGTGGTGCAGCACCACCCAACTGTTGCTGGAAGTTCCAGCTGCAGTAGTGGAAAGAATACAGCCCCATCACTGCGGTGCTGCCTGGGCTAATTAGCCCTGCTGGGAGGAAGCTTTAATTAGTGCAGGCATAGTGCCATGCTAATAAAGTTATCCACTGAGTGAGGCCGGAGCCATTGTCTGGGTAGTGCCACAGTGCTATGCTCAGAGCAAACATGAGCTCCTCCAGCACAAAAATGCTAAGAAGTCACTCACCTGATTGCTGCTAACTCACTTTTTATTACTTTCTGTGGGTCTAGATTTGATCCAAGACTGGTCCAGTGACAGCGCACCTGATATTTTTTCATTTGTTCCATATATGTGGAACTTCAAAGTCATGTTCCATCAGTTCGAAATGATTTGGGCAGCAAATCAACACAACTGGATTGACTGTTCCACCAAACAACAGGAGAATGGTGAGAGCAATTTTTTTTTTTGGAAGAAGTAGCACATACAAAAAAAATTATCCACAAAAGAGAGCATATATATGTGTATATAGAGAGAAAGTACAAGAATTAGACCCAAAACCTGGTGTGTAAAGAAAAGCACCAAGACATTACAGTTATTTTTATTGTTTGTGTGCAATTTCCTTGTGCTAAGCATGGTGTCTTTCTAGAAAGAACAAGCTGTAGGTAGTAAATACTTTCAGAATAATTGATTACAGTAATTTATTACTTTAAGTACACTGTAGTTAAATGGCAATTTTCTGTGTCGTGAGTTCTTTATTGTCTTTTAATTATTTCTACCTGTATGTTTGGTATTTTGTCTAAGAACAAAATAGGGAGTAATTTTGACAAATTTGTTTGTTTGCTTTTCCTTTTCCCTCCCAGTTTATCTAGCAGCTTGTGGAGAAACCCTGAACATTGTTTTTTCCCTGCCTTTCACTGACTTTGTTCCAACCACATGCAATACTAGATTCTCCTTAAGGGTAAGAGCTTTTGTCTTGTAAATGTGAGACAGCTTCCCTTACCTTCTTGAGTTAGGAAATTTTGAATTAACTCTTTCCTGAAAGAAAAATCCTCTTTTTCACTTGCAGTTCATAGAATTTTTCTTTAAGTAACCCAGAGATAAATCGTCTCTGTTGGCTTGTGTGAAGCATTTGATCATAGGCTGTTTTAATGTTTATATACACAAAAATTGAAATATTTCTTGAAAATATATACATGCCTATGCTTCACACATACATACAGATACACATTTAGTGTGTATATTTATTATATATACTTAAATTGTGTGTCTGTATGTGTTTCATCACTTGGAATTCTGTTCCCCTTTATTTAGGAAATGTGAAAATCTAATGTGTGTTCAAAGATAGAATTGAATACTCTACTGGCTACCCCCAAACCATTTTGGAAAACCATTTTCCAGATTTTTAAGAGGTTCTGTAGAATAAATAATGATCACAAAGTGTTTTTAACAGATGCAGATAATTCTTTGAAGTACTGTACTTCTTGTCTTCCTTAAAATAGAAGCGGTCTACTGCTGCTGAAAATAAAAAACTAGTTGATGCTGATGTTGCTAATTTGGTATAATTTGATAGCAAAGAAAACAATGTTTTATAGGTTTCTTTCTTTTTAAAGTGTGATTTAGTTGAGATGTGGATTCAACTTGGTTTAGTTATTTAATTTCTGCAGTATGGTTTGAACAGCAGAAGAACAGGGATCACTAAAAGCTGTCCAGTGTTTTATAGATTGCTCTGGTTATGTGCAAGTTATTGGGCTTGTAAGCAATCAGAACTATAGAGTTCCTGGGATTGTACTAAAACTTGGTGGGAAACAGAGATTTCTTGTCTAACTTATTCAAGTGAAGATGGTGGCACATACAAACATGGAGATAGTGTGAGCATTATGCATAAAGGGAATGTAAATTAACTTGTGTTGCTGATGTTTGATTTTAGGGAGAAGATGTTGATCTTCATTTGTATCTACCAGATTGCCACCCTAGCAAATATTCCCTTTTCATGCTGGTGAAAGATTGTCAGCCCAATAAAATAAGTCCGGAGTCTTGTATGTCTGCGGAATGTCAAAGTGGTCAGAAAACGGGCAAACCCAAGTGGAGGAACATTACTCAAGAAGAGTGAGTTTTTATGGGATATATCTTTGTCTTTATGTTGGTTCTTCATATTTAGTCGTTTTGTTTGTGATTCATGAACTCCTGAGGTTGTTTGAAAGATATTTAATGGAAGTATTGTACTTGAGATAAAAGTGTGCTGTTTCCTTTTCAAAGGGCTGGATGGGTTGAATGCTGGACGGTCCCGAGTGTTGTGTTTACAATTGACTACTCCTGGCACCCAATTTATCCTCAGAAGGCAGATGAGCAGTTAAAACAATCCTGTAAGTGTCACTAGCTCTTCCTTGTCAGCATGGTTCATTTGGGAAGCTGCTGGGACTTTGGATCACGCTGCTTCCATCTGCAGAGATGGACTTGGAACTGAACTGCTGTTTTATGTCTCAAGGGAATGTGTTGATCACTAGAATGCACTGGGATTGATTTAAAGCCTGACAGCATTCCGTGCTGCTACATTTCAGAATGCGTCCCAGTTCCTTGTATAAAAAAAGAGGATACAGTCTGCAGTTCACTTCTCCTTGTCCTTAACAAAGTGGATCTCTTAAATGGGTTGTTGCACAAGATAGAATATCACTTGGTATATGAAACATCAGTATATTAAATAGGAAGCACAATATTTTTGGCCATATCCCATTCCTTAGCTTTTCCAAGCTCTTTTCCTTTTGAATGTTGTGATCTCATCTTATGATTTAATTGTTTAAATACATTATATATGAGCTATAATAATACTGTCTTCCCTTCATGGATATCAAACTCAGATTTCATGGTAGCTAGCACTGTTAAAGTGAACCATGGCTATGAGAAATGAGTGTTAGATGGGTCAGTCTAACACTAATATCTAAGAATTTATTTTAACTGTCTAAATATTTCTAAATAACAAATATCCTGTAAGTATGTGCTTGCAAAAAATAAGTTATAAACACAGAGATTAAAGTAAGGTAATTTAAATGCAGAGGGACGTATGCAGGAAGTTATGGGGTTAGGTAAATCTCTTTCAGGTAGAGATGCTAGAAGCAGAACTGATGGAAGAGATATGTTAGGAGAATAATGAGGGCTAATTTGAAAGGGCCACAATCAGCAGGTGTTAGAAGACATGCGGGGTAGCATTTTTAGGGTTTGAGTTCCAACAATTCACATCGAAAAAGAACTCAAATTGTAGAGGATGAAGCAGAAAAGGTAAGATTGATTTTGCAGATGCTCATTAAGGGCTCTTGTGAGACTGTCAGCTTGTGTCAAATGTGCGTTCTTCACATTCTGAGAACATGTACTCGTAATTGTAGCTATTGAAGCCTGCATTTGGAAGTACGTACACAGGTAATTCATCTGCAGCTTCCTTCAGTGAATAATTCAGCACAGTCCACCTCACTCCTACTCTGTGGTGCTGATGGAGTGTGTTCATTGCAGTAGCAACATCTCTATTTTTTTTGAGCCAGCCATAAAATCGTGAGAAATATGTTGCATTACAAAAGATGTAGATTCCATAAAAAGTGGTCATCTCACTGCAGCATTTGGCTGATTAATGGCTCATAACATGGTGCAAGCAGCGAGCAAGAACCGTAGACAATAATGGTGAGTTCAAGCCTTGGAGGTTTCTGGCTGCAGGTGTCTGTAGTTCTGTATGTGCCAGTTCTTCCCATTAAACTGGCACCTGAAATCTTCCTCCAGCTGGAGCATCAATTTTTGATGGTTTTCCCTGAGAGTTCTCTACTCCCCAGCAATCACTTCACATCCCCAAAACACTTTCAGTCACTCACTTCATTCTCGTTGCCTTTCCTCACTTAAAAAAGACAGTGGGGCTTTCTTGTTCCTACCTCCAACTAGAAAGAAGGGGTAGGAAATAAGATTTGAATTTCCAAACTGCTTTGTGACTAGAGCGATTCACCTCTTGGAGATGAAATTTTGGCCCACAGAGCTCCTAGTTCAGTACAACTTTGCACTTTGCATGTCTATGCTCTCTTGTTTATCCTGCAGTAGCTGTGTGGTTGTGGGAAATCTGCTCCGCTGAAATGAAAGCATGTCTTTGTGTAACTTCAAAAGCAAGATAAATACACTGAATCCTTTTTTCAGAACTTGAGGGATTGTTTTTCTCTTGCCTAATTAACATTGACTAAAATATTCTATATTTTCTTGTCTTCCCATAGTTACTAGAGATGAAAAACTAGTTCTATAGCATAGGCATGTTAATGTAATTATACAATACAAGTTAGCTGCCTCAAGTTGTATATTTAATACACATTCCTGTTCGCTGGATTTTGTCCAACAGAAGCCTAACTTGTAATCAACATGTGTTTTCTACTCTTATTTTGCTCCCAAGTGTCAGAAATGGAAGAAACAATGTTGTCTGTGCTAAGGCCATCACAGAAAACAACCGACAGTGTGATTTCATCTCCCACAGCTTCCACCCGCCTTCCCCTCGACCCCTCGGAGCTGCCCCCAGATAAGCTCCACGTGGAGCTGGAACTTTCCCCAGATTCCCAGATAACGCTGTACGGACCCTTGCTCAAAGCCTTTCTCTCCATCAAGGTAGGCAGAGGAGCACGACTCACGAAATTTACGGGTGTAGGAAAGGGAAATTGGTTTTGAAATGGAAATTTCGAATTCTGCAGAATCTGTGAATTCGGACGAAAACTTTTTGTAGGCACTGGTTCTAGTTTAGAAATACTTTGGTGACATGGTATAGGTGGGATGAATTCAATTGTCACAGGCTTGTGAGAAGACTTCTTACATATATATATATATATATATATACAGCCATATCAGCACAGTTTTTCATTCAACAAATAGTGCATGTTCTGGACGTGTGCAGGAAATTTGTTCTTTCAATTTTCGAATAGTAAAATAAAAAAAAATTCCATGGTTATGACTAGAGCTTATCTAAACTCCAATTTTTTTTGCAAAGTTATATCAGGACCCATCCTTTTGGTGCATTTTAAGTTCTGCAGTGTGTTGTTTTTCTTAATTAGAGTCTGTGACATTTCTGGAGTTAGGATCATGGAGGGAAATGGGGAAGGACATGAGAATAACCTTAATTTAAAAAGCTTCCTTAATAAATATTGGAGAAGAATTGTGCATCCTTTTCTTGACATTAATCTCTTACGCTTTAAAATGTCTGTTCATATTGTTCTTGCCATGTCCTCTTCCATGACTGATTTTTTAGGGTGTCTTAAGTTTCATCCCTTCCCATCTCCCTCACCCTCCCTTGTGGTGACAAAGCCAAGGCAGTTGAACATTTGACTTCTGTTGGACTAACAGCAAAATGCTTGGGGTTTGGTTGATTTTTGTGGTTGGTTTTTTTTGTGTGTATATGGTTTTGGGGGGTTTTTTTGGTGAATTTTTGCTTGTTTGGTTTTCTCTGAATATCTGTTTCAACCTGTGCAGATCTAGGCTAAGGTAATGCTTCTGGAGGCTGGCATTTTGGAGCAGAGGTTAAGGAATTTTCTGAGACAGGTGATCAATATCAGGACTCACTGAAACAGTCATTTTCATGAATTTATATAAGGTATAGCATGTAAGCAAAGAATAGCAGAAAATACTGTTGTGTAGAGTACAGGACTTGCAAATATGCTCATTATTTTTTCATGTTGTCGATAAAATAAATAGGATTAAAATTAGGCCAGTACTGCATCTCGAAGACCTGATTTCTCCTGATGCAGAGGAAATGAACCCATATTTGAATTGTTTATTGAACCCTCTTTTTGAAGCCCATAAATTCATGAGGGATTTCTGGCTTTTCAAGCAAAGCAGCACTTTTCCAGTGCCCTTTGCCTCTGGAGGTAAATGTAAACAGTGCTACATTAGATCCTTGATTCTGGAATGATTTCATTTTTTAGGTGCAGATTTCTCACATGAAATTTAGCTTTTCTATTCTAACTCTCAAGAGAAATTTTAGATGAATAGCTTGTTTATGAAAATGTGCATATATTGCTCTTTTTAGCATTTTTGTGGCTCTGTTTAGAGCTTTTTGTCCTGCTGTGCTGGGAGCATCTCCTGAAAGATGTTTAGGAGGGTTTTTTTATGTTTGTTTTCCTGACTTGTGGTTGAAATGTTGTTTTCAGTTTGTTTTCATTGATCTTTTTTTAATACATGGGGGTACAGATTCCTGGACACGTGTTGTCCGTGCAGCTTTGTTAAGCCTTCTAATCTTGGGAGTTAGTTTTTTGGTGTAGCACACCCTGCTAAGGGTTTACTCTCTGGAAATGAATGATTTATAGCTCCTGGCACTCACAGCAGAAGTTGCCAGGAGTGAGTTACTGGTGCTCTGCTGGGTCTGCCTCATTAAAAATTATTATAAGAAAATTCTTCTTGAGAGTCCAGCTTTTTTTTTTTTAAGGGAGAAGATGTGATAAATGGCCAGAAATCTGACGGATTTTTCTGTTTCCCAGTAGAATTTGGCAGTATTACTTTGGCCTTAGATAATTGAAGAGCATTTGCTTAGACACAAGGTGGCTTTTAGACCTGAGCAAGAAATGTTTATGACCTAATATTTTAGAAGCATCTAAAAAGTTTAAGACTTTTAAGCTTGCTGAAAAGAAACGTTCAGAAGGTTGGATGAGGGTGACTTCCTGCATGATGTGTTTTGTGTTCTTACTTTGTTATCTATCTTTAAAAACACAAAATCTGTTTAAAAATGTCAGTAATAATATTTCAGAACAATAATATTTCAGTTACTTGTGCTGCATGCATCTCAAAAACCAGTACTCTGAGCTGCCTTCATTTTCTGCAAAGCACATGGCCTAAATTTGCACATTTAAGCTATCCAGCTTTCATAAAATAAAGTTATGTATGTTCCTTTAGCGATAGGCTGTAGCTATACCACTTATTTGAGGGAAGACTAACATACAGAAGATTGGATTTGTATTTCAGTTCATTGCCTACACATTTTTCATTTGTTTTCCATATGATCATAACAATTCCTTTTCCTAGGAAAATTATTTTGGGGAAGATGACATGTACACTGATTTTGAAGAGGTTATTTCAAGCCCTGTTTTGTCCCTGTCAACATCCTCAAGCTCTGGGTGGACAGCTGTCGGAGTGGAAAATGACAAAAAAGAAAATGAAAGTTCAGTCAAGCCCGTTCACCCTCTTACTTTACGCCCGTGGGATATCACTGTGCTTGTTAATTTGTACAAAGTGCATGGGAGATTGCCAGTGGTAAGTAATTTATAACCATAAAAGAATCAGCTTCGTGTAAATTTTTTTTTTTTTTTAAGTTTCATACTCTGAATCCACATTTAACTGCCTGGAACATTTAGTTGGTGTGCTGCTTACCGAAATGTGTATATGCTCTCTGCTGAAAGTGTGGCTATCGAAACAACTTTGAGATGGGATTTATTTTATGTATCTGGGAGGCAGAGCTGGATAATTTTCTAATATGTTTGTTACTCACAGGACTTGATTTGTGTGATATTTTTGATTGACCATTACGATTTCTCTGCTTAGCAGAGCAATCTTCTTATAACGATGCAGTCTGCTCTGTGCTCCTGAGTTCTGAGGGAGCCCCAGGAATAAAAAATCCAGATAAAATGCTGGGTTCACCCAAATAGGTTTGAATTGCTGTTTATGCAATTGTTAAAAGGTTTTTGAAGTTGCACAGGCTTGTTTTTGGGTATCCACTTACAGAAAAATTGGCATACTTCCTGCTCACAGGTTTGCAACTAAGAGTAAAGTTTCAACCGTGTTGTGTATTTTCAGGTTCTGAAACAGATGTGTTTATTTTTTATTTCAGCATTGCAGTCCAGATGGTCCAGAGTGCCCTACAGCTTTCTTGGAGAGGCTGTGTTTCGAGATGAAGAAAGGATTTAGAGAAACAATGCTTCAGCTTGTACTGTCTCCAGTGAATTTGTTTCTGAATGACAATTATCAGGTAGTCAGGCAGTGTTTGTGTGTCCGTATTGTGGAACTTGTATTGATATTAAAACCAAATTCTTTTTTGGTAGGAACTTCCCTGTTGTGCAGAGGTTTTTATTAAGGTTTGTGAATCATGAGAAAAATCTGATGCGTATTTTGTAAAAACCTTGATTTTTGTCCAGATTTTGTTTCATTTTGTCAGTAAGATAAATAGGATTAAATTAGGCCAGTGTTGCCTCTTTTCCAAGAATCGCCTTGTCCTTCGCAGCGCCCTGCAGTGGACGAGGTGCTCCGGGAGGGCCACATCAGCCTGTCGGGCCTGCAGCTCCGCGCCCACGCCATGTTTTCCGCGGAAGGGCTGCCCCTGGGCAGCGACACTTTGGAATACGCCTGGCTGATAGACGTGCAGGCTGGGAGCCTCACGGCCAAAGTGACAGCGCCGCAGGTACCATCTAGAAACCGTTCTGAAGTACTGAAGTGTCACCCTTCTTCTTCCTTGTAAAACTGGTGCAGCATGGATTTCCGGAAAGCGCGTGATCTGTGCCTTCAGTAATCTTTACTTTATAGCTTTAAAATCTAATAATTTCTGTAAAGGGACAGGAGATGCCAAACGAGCCATTGTCACAGTCATGTTTTAAAGCAGGAGGCAAATGAGATCATTTGTGGGAGTATAGTACGGACAGGCCTCAGGAGTAGCTGCTCACTGCATAAATTCTGCTGCTTGGTCCCACTGGAACATGGTTTGCTTTCCCAGTATTGCACTTTGTTAGGTCAGTCTTAGCACTAACCCCTTTTAATGTTGCCATTACGTTACATTTGTCTTTCCAGCTAGGTGAATGGCTCCAAGTATACAACAGGCAGATCATTTTGGTTTATTTCTGGTGTGGTCTGCTAGATCCTTAAAGAAGGGTTGCTTTGCCAGTGTATTCTGAGGCACAAGAAAAGTGCATACATTCTCTTTAGTAGTTATTATTTGCTTTATTTATTTTTAAATTTTTAAGACATTTCTACACCTTCTTGTTCCTCTAAAAATTGGCATTATTTTCTTGGATTAAACACATATTTCATTAGGAGACTCAGCAGATAAAATCAAAATAAGGCATACGAGCAAGTTTAGTAAATCTAAGGAATAGACATTTTCTTGCTAGGTATACAGATATTTGTGGTGGTACTTCCCAAAATGCTACCACTGATTTAGATGATCTGTAGTATTTGCTCCACTGCTCTATGGTTCAAAACTAAATTTAGTTGATTCAAAGTACTCCAAGGTTAAAGAACATTTCTAAATGCTTAACGCAACCTAAGGATTTTCTTCTCTTATAAAGCCATTCCCAATTGTATGCATCATGTAGGATTTTTATTTTATTTTTAGTTGTCAGCACTGCTATGGAGCAGAACTTGAATTTGCTGTTTCAGGTTCATTGGCTTTTTTCCTTCCGTAGTTTGATATATTGCAAGAATTTGGGAAGGGACTACACCGAACGGAGGAGGAGAGATTTTGTGCAGGACAGTCATAGCTGTATGAAATTCCATTCAAATTACTGCTAGTTTTAAGTGCCTGTTCCTTTGGCAAGCCAAAGAAAACCCATTTCCCACTCATAATAGAGACAGACAGTCATGAATCATTTCCTTTATGAGCGAGCTAACTATATAAAAGACTTAAATCAACAATAGGCTAATTACTAGGTCTAGCAAAAATCAGCAGTGTTTTGTTGAGCCACTTTCCTCCTGTGCTTTCTAAATGTAACTTTGTTGCTTTTATACAAGCAAATCTGACATTGAAATTGTGAATGGTAATGAAGTACCTTGAGGTATTCTTTGTGATAAAGTGTGGGGAGCTCTGTCTTTATAATGAAGTTCTCAGCTGACTGTAAGAGCAAAAGCTGCTGCCTTTTATTAGGAAATAATTTAGGAAATTGTTTAATGTCACCGTGCTTTTCCATGAAAAAGTACAGACTTGCATGTTGTGGTGCACACAAGAATCAGAATCAGCCTCGAGTAGCAGGAAGGTGCTGCAGCCAGGAGGGTGTGGTGAGGCCTCCTGCTCACATCCCGACCCTTGGGGTTTGTTCTGCTCTCCATCGAACACCACAAGTCCATTTTGCGCGGGTGGTGATGGACAATGTGCTGTTGTTTGCTTACAGCTTGCCTGTCTTCTGGAATGGGGGCAGACCTTTGTGTTCCACGTGGTGTGCCGGGAGTTTGAGCTGGAGAGGCCCAAATCCGTAATCCTGTGCCAGCACGGCATCGATCGCCGCTTTTGTGACCCAAAGGTACCTTTTCATCCGTCTTTACTGCTCTCTGTATGTGCACAGGTTCCCTGGAATGGTTCAGAAATCCTCCAGCCTTAATGTTACTAAGACACGTGGAGTATAGTCAGGTTGGATGTTAAACACAACATAAATAAAAGGATTGGCACAAATTAAGCTCCTGTTGGACACTGATGTATTTTTTTCCCTTATTCTCTCTTTTCCCTTTTCCTTCAGATGAACTCTGTGCCTGGGCCGTGCCCAACGTCTGATGACTTAAAGTACACGATGACACGCTTAGCCATGGATGGAGCAGATCTGTATGTGGTAGAACATGGCTGTGCCACCAATATCAAGGTGAAAATATGTCTCTTAAGAGCAATTAAAATACTTTGTCGATAGAGATATATGTATTTTTCAATAGAATGTCTACCTGAATTAATGGCTTGTTTGCATGTAGTGGACTAAGCAGAATTTCTAAAACTTTAAGGGATAAAATGTCATTAAGGACTGGATCAGGAGGAGGTCAGTTTGGCTTCTACTTATTAATCTCATTAATTATGCTGGGAAACAGTAAGAAGGAGTGTATGTCTCCCAAAATAAAAGTGGAAGCTGCAGGATTGTTGTAAAATAATTTAGAACACACTGGGCAATATAAATCTCAGTGTTTGTACCTGAGATCTGATAAGAACTTGTGCTGTGAATTAGTAATTCAGCAAATGAAAATGATTGATATGGATCACGTACAAGTCAGTGCCGGGTGACTCACGATCCTCACGATGTATCTTTGGTAGAGAAGGGAGAAGTGTTTGTGCCACTGCCTGACTGAATCCTCTGTTCAAAAAGGGCTGTGCAGAGAAGAGCTGATATTCTCTCCATTATCCTACTGCACAGGAAAAAAAAGGAATCATTTACTCAGTGTAGCAAAATATAAGTTTAGATGCAGTTGAGTTACAGTAACAACAGAAAAGAAGACAACTGCCATGCTGGCATAACTGAGTAGTAATTGTGCTATTAGTTAATAAATGCAGTTTTAAATGGTAGACTTAAAATTAAAACTTTTGGGCACAGTTTCACATTACGAGCAAGAATCTAACTAAAGGGCAGTGGTAATTATTTTAGACATTTTTTTAATGATGTGGTATCTCATCATTTGAATTACTTGCTGCCCTCTGGCAGTAAAAAAATACATTTGAGTCTCCAAATTCTTTTGAATCCAAGATTAAAAAGCACCATCATAAATATTAACGGTGTCTGCAGGCATAAATATGAATGGCAATATTTTCAAAGGCAGCTTAATAACCTGAACCACTCTAGAAAATTATATCCTGAATGTGTTTCATTCAAATTTAAAAAAAAAAAAAAAGAAAGAAAAAAAAAAAAAGAAGGTTTTCAGTGGTCCTTTGTAATCTGTGACAGAGATGAGAAGTAATAATTTAATATTGACCCTGGGGGTGGCTCTTCCATGGCTGGGTTTATCTTTCAGCTTTCCTTGTTTTAGAGTTGGAAAACTCGATCTGAAATTTCAGGTTCTTCACGGTGACATTTTGGAGAGAACTCAAGCTGTGCGGGAAACTTGGTCCAATGTCTTCAAGACTAAGAAAGTTGGAAAGTTTCAGATTTCTTGGGTTTTAGATGACAGTCAAGAAGTAGATAATTTAAGTTTTTAAAATTTCATTACAACATCTATTGACAGTTGTTTTCTGTTTTGATCTGTTTACAAAAGGATGCCTCTAAGTAAAAATTTTATTTTTGTTATGTAAGAAGTGGCTGAGATTAATTTCTAAGTTGCCTTCTTTTATGTGTGTGCTGACCTGCATATAAAACTGCTTCTCTGGAGAGAAGTTTACTGAAATCTTTTTGGGCCGTAATGTGGGATGTGTTAACTGGTTTAAGGCCATTCTTCCTTTGTTTCACTCACAAATAATTAGAGTTCCTGTTAAAATCCTGTTTTCAGATGGGTGCCATACGCATTGCAAACTGCAACCTCCACAACCAGTCTGTTGGGGAAGGCGTCAGCGCTGCCATCCAGGACCTCCAGCTCAGGCAATACGTCGAGCAGGTGAACAACTGCAGAACTGGCCTCCAGCCCATACTGAGGAGGGCATATTGGCTGGAAGCTGGCTCTGTCAACCTGGGCCTCATCACTGCTGACATTGCTTTAGCTGCGGATCATCCTTCCAAACACGAAGTGCAGAGGCACTTCTTGGAAACGCACGATAACCGAACCAAGAGGTGAGCGATGCGGTTGAGGGAGGTGCATTTCAAGGGATATCTTTTAATCTTGCTTTCAGTGAGCTTCAGCATGGTCATGTTTTTGTTTTGTTTTCTGCTCCTCTGCCTTGTGTAGGCTGTGGTTTTTGTGGCCTGATGATAATTTGAGAAATAAGAGAAGCAAGAACAAGTGTGGCTGTCTCGGTGGTTGTCGATTCTTCGGTGGCACCTTAACGGGACTGGATTTTTTCAGACTTGAGGAACTGACACCTTCAAGCAGCTCTGCTTTCTCAAGCACAAGTGCAGAATCTGATATGTTTTATGGGCAGTCTTTACTGCAGCCAGGAGAATGGATAATAACTAAGGAGATTCCTAAAATTTTAGATGGTGAGAATGTACTGTACTCTATTTTTACTCTATTTTGCCCAAAAGTATAATTTCTTAACTTTTTGCTATTTGTAGTGTTTTTGAATCTGGTTAATAAGTAGAACTGCTTGTGCTCGTGTGGCCTGACCCCTTCTAAGAGCAGACTGAGCTTGAGCAAGCTTTCATACGCTGGATTTTTATGTTAACATGCAACTCCTTTCTGAGTAAAAAGGAGTTTTTGGACTTGTCTGTTCTAGGTATATAGAAAGCAGCCGACCAAGACAATCTGATGTTTTGCCGCCATGATTTTATTACTTCTTGTCAGTACAGCATGCTAGTATGTGCACGCATTTCAAACCTAGGGCTTTTATTTGATAGTGATTTTTATTTCGGTAGGCAGGGAAGAGTCCATTACAGTTGTGTTATCAGATATTCAGTTTTTCTTTTCTGTCCCCGATCCTAGGTAAAGCAAACGGTGTCAAAAGAAAAGATTGGGACTGCAGGTCTGTGGGGATAGAAATGGAGAGGAAGGCACAGCACCTGAGCCTCCAGGTGCCGCTGCGCTCCCACAGCTCCTCATCCTCCTCGGAGGAAACGAGCAGCTCCAGTGCTGCCCTGCCCTTGCTTGCAGGGGAGAAGGACAGCCCCTCATCCACTGCTGAGGATCACCTGGGACAGAAGGAGTTCCTGCCCAGTGCAAAAAGGGAAGATGCTCATGGAAGGTTAGTACTCCTGTCCGAGTAGGCGCATAATTCAACTCTTGAATGCTCAAAGATGAGAGAAAAGCCTTTGGTTTAGCAATTTTTAAAGCTGAAAAACGGTGCCGCTGAAATTAATTTCCTGGTTTGAGTGCCGGTTTGGATCCCTAACAGGGGATGGTTACCTGAATAAGGTATAAAATCCAGCACGTAAAGACACCAGCACTTGCTGTTAAATGTTTGGTTTTACATCCTCTATATGTAGACAAGTGGCAGAGTTCACTATGTAACCAGCATTATGAAAATAATGCCTCCGCTAATAGAAAGCCACAGAATCACTGATGCATTTGACAAGTCGTACAGTGTAGGAGGAGAAGCATTAGTAATGCAATAAGCAAGTGAAGTGTTTCTTTTCATTCCCAGTGTCACGGTGGAGGGTGCAGAGGGCCGGCCCGCGTCCCCTGGCCTGCAGGAGAGGCCTGTGGGCCAGTCTCCCATAAGGTCCCCACTGAAAAGACAAGCGTCCGTGTGCTCCACCCGGCTGGGCAGCACCAAGAGCCTCACGGCAGCGTTCTACGGAGACAAGCAGCCCGTCCCCGTGGGAGTGCAGTTCAGCAGCGACGTGTCCCGCAGCGATGAGAACGTCCTGGACTCCCCAAAGCAGAGGAGGAGCTTTGGCTCTTTCCCCTACACTCCATCAGCAGATTCAAACTCGTTCCACCAGTACCGCTCGATGGATTCCAGCATGTCCATGGCGGACAGCGAGGCTTATTTTTCAGCTGCAGAAGAGTTTGAGCCAATAAGCAGTGATGAAGGTCCAGGAACCTACCCAGGGAGGAAGAAGAGAAAAAAGCAAGCTCAGAAAACTGAATACAGTAGGGGGTCTATTTATCACAGTGTGGAAGGGCCCTTAACGAGCACAATCCATGGAGAAATTAGTCAGGATATGAAAACGTTGCCAATCAAGACTCATCCTTCTCAGGCTTCATTTGTTTCAGCTCTGGGAGGAGACGATGAGCACGTTGACAACATGTATGTCCTGGACTCTGAGAAGACTGTGGAACGTGAGCAAATAACTTCCCAGCAGCCTGTAATGGCATGTTACCAAAATTACCTGACGCAGTTCCAGGTGATCAACTGGTCAGTAAAGCATCCAACTAACAAAAGAACTTCCAAATCCTCACTGCATCGCCCTTTAGACCTTGACACACCAACGAGTGAAGAAAGTTCCTCATCTTTTGAGCAACTCTCTGTCCCAACTTTTAAGGTATGGAAGATGGAGGAGTAGGGAAAAGGAGTAAGAATCCAAAATAACTTAAAATGGCTTGGTACCAGCTGTGTGAATAAGTCAGAAGAAACTTGAAATTTCTTTGCTTTTAGTTAAGGAGTACCTTGAATTTCTGGCTTGAGATCGTGGGGCTGAGTGGCTGGGAGGTTGTGGGCAAAAAAAAGATGGAGTGAGACTTCTGTGGATGTGTGGTCTGAATTATCATAGTTGCACTTAAAAATGCTGCCTGTTGAATGATACGCAGCTGGAGGATATTTATGTGAGTTTTGTTTAAAATATATTATACGGAACTGCAATAGCAGTACATTTAATACTGATAAAGTACAACTCAGGCTCTCAGTGCTTTATTTCAAAATAAAATTGCAACTCAGATTTAGGAAATTATTTTTTTTTAAATGACCTCAGCGTACATGCTTAAGGAAGGAGCTGAAATGAAATACATGAAAATTAATGGAAATGACTTGCTAGAAAACAGGTGTTTGAGCTCTGGAATTGAATTTGTTATCGTTTTGCAGAAAAGGTTTGTGTTCATGCAAACCTTTTGCAGATTGGTATTTCAAGGGGTTTTTTTTAAAAGCAGTGAGTCAATGTTTATGTAAATGCTGTGTAATCTGATTTTTCAAGGAATTAAAAAAGTAAACCTCGGAGTTCCTGTATCCTATATTGGAGAATCTGCTGCAAAGGGATTCTTTTAAGAAAAACAGCTTTAAGGGCAATTTAAAAAGATTCCTTGGTTGGGGTTTTTTTCACATATGGAAGGAATGTAATAAATTTCTTTGCACTTTTATCTTAGATTGTTAAACAGGGTCTCACAGCTAACTCATTACTGGACAGAGGAATGCAGCTTACAGGATCAACATCTAAGTAAGTTGAACACAGCCTGACATTATTAGTGTATTTTTTAAGAGTAGAATTTTCCTGACACTCCTCTTAAATATTTTGGCTCCTGTTAGCCCTTTCAAAATTTGATTTACAGCAGTAGTTTTCAGTACCAGATCTATTTCACAGCAGATCATTCTATTATGAAATATTTGGGTTTGGTCAAAAAGAAAGTACACAGTGCAAGCATTAAATTATTTCACTTGTACGTTTTCAAAATTACAAATGGTGATTCAATTTAGATGGATTTGGAGGTGCTAATGGGGCAAGTGTCCACTTCTTTTCCAGAAGCTGAACTTGAATCTAGGGAGGGCCTTGCCTTGAGATTATATTTGTGTACTTTCTAAGCTATATGGTCAAAGAAACCTGCCATCGTGTGGATTTTATTAAGAATTAAAGTGATACCAGGACACTTTTGTATTTGTTTTTACAAAGCCTGATCATGAATGTGTATTTGACTTGTTTAGCACACCTTACACTCCTTTGGATAAGAAGTCTGCAGAGAATACAGATGATGAAACGATAACAGAGGAATGGACGTTGGATCACCCAGTTTTCCAGACACGGACAACGGCAATAGTGGAAGTAAAAGGAACTGTAGATGTAGTTCTGACTCCTCTTGTAGCAGAGGCACTGGATAGGTACCTTTATTTTGGTGATACTAAAAATACTAACTGAAATCACAGCTGTTCTGTTCAGCAAAAGCTTGTGTAAAAGGATTGAATAACGAGGCTGATGGAACAGCAGGGCCTGGTGCCCAGCGGATGTAATTCTGCTTTTCCCGTGAGGTAGCTGGAAGAACGGGAAATGCCCTTTGTGTCTGTCAATGCTTATTTTTTCCTCTGTAGTGTTAATTACACGTGGTTGATGGTGTGCCGTGTGAAACTGGGAGTTTAAATGGTCTCTTGTGGCTGGTTTCCCCTCCCAGGTACATCGAAGCCATGGTGCACTGTGCCAGCTCCCGGCACCCGGCAGCCATCGTGGATGACCTGCACTGCAAAGTCCTGCGGGATGCTGTGCAGAACAGCAAGACCAGCTTCTCAGAAAATGTGAGGGAGGAACAAGGGAAATCCACCTGGATTTCAGAGAATGCTCTTTTCTGTATCTTACCCAGAAAAAGTTTGAATTGAATTTACTTTTTTGAGATATACCAGCTAAATGCTATGTTAATGTGGAATACATACGTACATGGATTTTTATAATCAGCTCTTGCATATTGTCTTTCACTGTCCAGAAATCTTTTACAAGATTGAAGTTTTTCTGTTTTGGATGGTCTAGTTCATAACTTGAGTAATTTACATGAGATCAAATCACACGTTCTGTTCTTTGACATTACTATAACTGATATTCTTAAGTATTATATTCATTTCAGCGAGACATTATTTATTATTTTACAGTAGTTAGGGAGAGCTGTGAAAGTGCCTGTGGGTTTTTTGCAGTTCATCTGAGACCTAAGAAAATTAATTTAACTTAAAAAGAATTGTATGGTAGTTCTATAGAATTAGGAGTTCTTTTTGTACAAGGTAATGACCATATTTATATTTTATGATTTCTTAGATTTCACAGTGTAGTGAACACTAATAAGTTGCTTTATAGTAAGTTGTTTTATATAATTTAGATGTGTAGACTTCAAACTTCAGCTGAAGTTTGGTTGTGAAACTGCTGCCCTTATAGTTTTAGATGTACTGTACCTCTAAGTGCTGCAGCCTTTGTTCTGGAAATCATGGTGAATTGCCTAAAATAAAGTTGGAATCTCTTGCTGCTTCAGTGCTAATAAAATATCCTGTTACTCCTGAGCTCAGCAGCTCTTGAGTGTGCTAATAAATTATTTTTCTCTCCTCTTCAAGTTATCTTCGAAGCAGGACATCAGAGGAACAAAAATAGACACCACCACAACAGGAACGACAAACCAGGGACCAGCACAGACCAATCTCTCGCTTAAGCAAGATAACGTGACCATTAAAGGTCTTCAGGCCAATGTTACAGTTCCAAAGGTAACAACTTTTTTTAAACTTATTGGTAGAAAAGTGCCTCCCTAAATGACCCTTATTTTCCATCCCTGTTTGTTCCCCAAAAGCTTAAGTGGAGCTATGCATTTGTGCTAGAGAGCTAAGGTTTGGAGTAGGATAGGCAGTTTTGGAGCTGCTTAATTTTTTGATGGTAGATGTGCAATAGTTACAGAACAACCACTATAAGGGTAACTGGCTGCCATGTCTTTAAGCTAAGTTCTAGGTGTGATGGTTTTATTTTTCTTTTCACTGAAAATATAAGACAAGATTGTATCAGAAATTAGTGATTAATGTAACATGCTTTTCTAAATGTCTTTACTCTTTGATGGAATTCTATGTATAGGTGAACCTGTGTTTGCTACAAGCATCTGTGGATGAATCCCCAGGAGTTTCTTCCAGCAAAACAGTGACTCACGTTTCCTTAGTAGCTTTGTGTTTTGATAGAATTGCTACTCAAGTTCGTATGAACAGGTAAGAATAGTACATGTCACTCTTTGTCATAACCTTCAGACATATTTCATTTTAATTATTTTTGCTTATCTTGAGATATGCTAAATTGTTTTTTCTCCCTGATATTGAAAAGAGGTATAGTTGAGGAGACTCCGAACAATGCAGAAACTGGGAGGAATTCTGTCACATTTGATCGTTACATCCAAACCAGCAAAATGCAGCCCCAGTCTTCTGGCTCACTGAGATCCAATTCTGGAGCAGAAAAAGGAAAAGAAATTGCTGCGAAATTGAACATCCATCGTGTGCATGGACAGCTTAGAGGTCTTGATACAACAGGTATTAAACAATATTAAAATGTGGAAATGTCAGTTTTTCATAGAACCAACTGGTTATGGTTGGTCTTTATCTTGTAGTTTGGTTGCGGGTTTTTTATCAACAGATAAAAAGCCACTTGCACCTGAAGTTTTTGCAGACATTTGAAAAAGAAGTTTGGGATGAATTGTTTCCTGTGATTCCACTAAGTGCTGGATTTAAACTTAGGCAAGCTAAAAACTGTGTAGACAAACTTGTAAGCAGTTTGTGTGGCAGATGTGTTGCACTGTAAATACTGACCTGCACTGCTGGAGTTTGAGGCCTGAGCTCCCTTCCTCCCAGCTGATCTCATTTCAGCTACCATTTTTTGTCACTTTATGCAGGGAATGAATTACACTTATTTGCTTTCTTACTAATTTCTAACACTTTCAGTAATGTGCCTGTTGTACCAGCAATTTCAGCATGACAACCTGTAGATTTTTAACTACAATGACTTGAAAACTGAAAATGAGATCTACCCAATTGACTTCCTTGTTGTTTGTCTTAAGGAAATGCCTCAAAGAAGCTATGAATTAAATTTTGCTATAACTCCTGATCATGGCAAAACTATCCAGGAAAAGATGACCAAAAGTAGAGGTAGTTTTTGTTTAACTGCTTCAATTTTGATGGAATACATACCAGTTTTGACTCTGTCCCATAAGGAACAGGAGTCTTTAGACATGAGGAAGTACTCTGTAAAGCCAGTATGATTAAAAAATACACAATAAATAAATAAACAACAAAAAATCCCACTGCTGTGCAAAGATGAGTGAGCAAACGAAACTGGAGGAAAACAAAAGCAGTAAGAGAACACTAAAATGGCTACCTCCCTTTTTACTTCGGTATGGGTAGGATCTTAGCAGTAGTGCCCTGTATCAGGTATGCAGCAGACATTCAAGAGGGCCAGTTTTGGAGTTTTAACCAAGAAAAGTCACCATCTTCTATTTAAAAGGTTTGAGAAGAACCTTTCTGCGGATCTTAGCAGTTCATGTATACTTCAAAAATGGATGCAGTTAGAAAGTGGAGGCAGAGAGTAAGGGCTAGAAGGGATAGAAGGTGACTCAGCGTAGTTCTTTTCCTCAGGTATTTGACACGGAGATAGAAAATTATTTAAAATGTTGCTCAGTCCTTGGTTTTTTTCCAAATTTAAAAATTATCCTGCCCATATTAACATACCTTTTTTTCCCCTCTTTCTGTGCTTCTTTTTCTTGCTCATGCTTCAGCTTTAAACTTTTCCTTTCTTTCCCCCCCCCCACTTCCTATTTGGTGAATACTAAAGGGATAACTCCCCCCAAACACTCTTAACTTCAAGGAGCTGTTTGCAGATGTAAAATTTTTTCCATTTTGTAACAAAGTAGTAAATATGTTTATTTTCACAGATATTGGAACTTGTGCAATAACAGCCATTCCTTTTGGGAAATCAAAAGTTCTTTTTACTTTGGAAGAGTTGGATGAATTTGCTTTCGTGGATGAAACAGACCAACAAGCTGTGCCAGATGTAGCTCGAATTGGTCCTAGTCAAGAGAAGTGGGGTTGGATAATGTTTGAGTGTGGAATTGAAAATTTAACTATAAAAGGTAAAGCTTTTAAAGGCTTTGTATTGTTTTATGAGATTACTGCCAATTCTATTGTTAGGTCTTCTTGTTTAGCAGTTATTTGATAAGAAATTGTTGAATCTAGGTGATACTGAATAGTACATGTCTGTGGTAAATAAATTTCATGGGTTATACAATAAAGACATTTTTAGTTGTACCACTTATATAGTGTATGCACTAATTTCAAAAGAACTGGTTTCATCAGTTTCTGAACTTGAAGTGACAGTTGAAATTGATGTTTTCAGTAATCATTTAAATCCTGACTTTATCCACAAGAAGTGCATTATAGAGCCAGCATTTTACTCTGGGAGGGGAAAGCTAGCTTCAGAAAGAAAAAAACCCACAGTACGTATGTCTTTCCTAGCATCCAAATCATTTTTTTCAGAGAATAGTATTTAAAAACAGTCTTTATGTGACTACTCTTCATCTACTTGTAACAAACCATCAGGAGCTCGAACTCGTAGTGATAAATTGTTGTATAAAATGGTAATGTATCTAGTTTAACCAAAACGATGTGTATTTCTCTGCTGAAGTGCGGATCTTTTCTATGGGACATAACTGCCAGATGTTTATGTGCTGCCAGCCTTCACAGTCTGGGTACTTTTCCAGGGGGAAGACAGTCTGGGGCAGTGTTGTATAACACGTTTGGAGTCATGGGGAAATCAAGAGACACGGAGAGAGGCGGATTGCTTGCATCAAACAACTCTTCAGATTCCCCCACTGGTAGTGGCTATAACACTGATGTGTCTGAAGATAACCTTCCTTGTGACAGAATAAGTCCCTCTTCAGATATTAATGGAAATTCAGTTTCAGATGAGCAGGTATGTTCATACTGGTGTGAACTACGTTACTGGTAGAAGTGATTGGTCACTCATCCTGTCTGCTTAGACACTAAACCTCCAGCTTTCTGCAGGATCCCTTGGGAGGGCTAGTGGACAGCATTAGTTTATTTTTCTTTGCCTAAATTCCTATGAAACGATTTTTTTATGATCATAGCATGATATGTTAGTGCATTTCAGTGTATTAATTTTGGAAAACAATTTCACTTTTGATTTCGTGATTCCTTTTTTTTTTTTTAAGGATGAAGGTGTTGAATCTGATGATCTGAAAAAAGATATCCCCTTGATGCCTCCTCCCCCTGACTCCTGCAGCATGAAGTTGACAATCAAAGAAATTTGGTTTAGTTTTGCTGCCCCCACCAATGTGCGCTCCCCAGCCCATATATATTCAAGGTATAATTTCAGCTGATTTAAAAGAAAGAAAATAGTAGTTCTGCTTTAAGTTGCATTTGTATTTAGTAGATTCTGAACGGAATTTCAATAATTTTTGAAGTTTTTCTGGAAATGAAAATTTTGGGGTTTGTATGTATCACAGTAACACTTGTTTCAGTTTTTTATTGTAATTTCTATGGAAGTGCTGCTAGAAAGTGCTTAGCTAGACATGATTAAAAGAAGAAAAAAGGAAGAGTAAAAAACCCAAATGAAACAAAAAGCCCTCACTAACAGATTCTGGTGAGATGGAAATGTGTGAGGGAGAAAGGCTAGGGAGGGTATTTGTTTTGAGTAGGTGAGATGCTAGTGAAGAGAACAGCTCAGTGCTTTTGGTATTCCACCTGATCTCATGCATGATCTTACTGCCACTATACTATAAAATTCAAGATACATCTTTCTAAGATTAGGTTTTCAGAGGCATAAAATAGAAAATACTCTGCTGGTACTCTTGCCTCAGTCCTTTAGCAGAAGTCCTTTGTGGCATGTAACAGTTTGTGTGGGACTCAGTGCTGAGAATTTCAAACTGTATGATTTCAGTAGGGGATCAAATGGGAAAAGGAAGGAACAGCAGTAGCAAAAGGGGGAAGAATCATGAGCGTGTGAGTGAGTAAAACAAAAATTACCTTAGGTACTCCTTGCCAGTTTTTGTTTTCTGGGCAGTAAGTCTGTGTTTATTACTTTGCATCAGTGTCCACCTCATTTGACTGTTGTTCATAACAGCATGAGAAAATCCTGCTGATGGCTGCTGCTGCCTGTGAACACCCCTTTCTCTTTCTTTTTCTCCACAGGCAGCTGAACCTCCTGAGCACTGCAACGCCTGCAGTTGGTGCTTGGCTTGTTCCCATTGATCAAGTGAAGTCATCATTAAATAAACTGGAAACTGAAGGAACCCTGCGAATCTGTGCTGTTATGGGGTGCATTATGACAGAAGCTCTAGAGGTAAATCACCTTTATAAAATCAGTGAGCATATCTGAACAGGACAGTCTGATAGGTAATATGTAGTTTTTGGAATTCTGGATTTTTTCACTGGCAAACTTGGACCATCTCTTGTGAAGCTTTGGAATTGGTCACAAGAATTCAGTAGCTGTGCTTGTTGTACACAGTCTAAATTTCAGAGCTGTTATGACTGAGCAAGTCACATGCTTCTTACAGGAGTGTATCTCCAGGTGAAATAAAAATAAGAAGTATGGCTGTAGTGCCTGGTGTATTTGATGAAATGTTTTTGCTGTTGGTTTGATTGGCACCATCTAGTGGGAAGATTTTGATGTGATGCCCACGCTGAGATCCTGTCTCGCACTGTGAGATGGATGACCTGAGTGTAAAGCTTATTTTCTGCTCTACTCAAAAATTATCCTTTGCAGCAGTCTCTTATTCCTACCTCCCTTCCTATTTATTTTTCCTGCCCTCTTTCTAGCATTAAACCAAATTAGAAAAAGTGCCTGTTTTGTCTTTAATTAGGAATAAACTGTTTCTTTGAAAATTGCAGCTGGCTTTGCATATATGTCTTATTAGTCCAGAAATAACTTTACACGGTCTGCAGTTTGAATCCAGGCTTTTCTTTTATTGCTTCATATAAATAAATATGCATCAAGAATGATTTTTCACATACACTGTTTCAAATAAGGTAGGTACCCATGAGATGAATCTTTGTTGCAGAAGTTCAGAATGAGGTTAGAAGTTTGTTGTATCGTAGATGAAATCTTGTCCTTGATGCTCTGTTTGCAAGTATGTTCATATGTCGAACATGTTTTTATTTTAATCTAGAACAAGAGTGTGCACTTTCCCCTGAGAAGCAAGTACAACAGGCTTACCAAAGTGGCTCGTTTCTTGCAAGAAAATCCTTCTTGTTTACTCTGTAATATATTGCATCATTACCTTCATCAAGCAAATTACTCCATTATTGAGGATGCCACTATGGTGAGTTACCTAGGAAAACCGGAAATACCTCGGTCCTTTAGTTTCAGTTGCACCAATTCTAATGCCTTAAATTTGGCAACAGTTTAAGGAAGGTTATCAAACAAGAAAATATAACCCAAACTCATATGTATCTTTAAATTGATAAGTAGATATTGTTTCTCATTTCACTTTCTTTGACATCGCCTTTTTTTTATGGCCTGTATATATGCATCATGTTTACCAAACTATTTTATTAGTAAATACATGAGAGATCATAAACCAAAAAGGCAGGCCTTTAAAACTGTATATGGCTTTTAAAAACATATTTCTTTCCCTCTTTATTATATTTCGATCACCTTTTTATAAGATTTCATTTTTCATGGTTTTAAAACTTAATAAGCCTCAGTTATTGAGGCAAGTGCATGAACTGGTTAGTTTATTCCAAATTCTCTCCTTGGAACTAGTTTTCATGTCTTCTAGAAACACTGGGATAGTGCAGACAGTTTAAGGAAGGAACTAGAGTTGTACAAACTTTTAGGGCTTAAGAATCAAATCTTTTTCTTGATGGCTTTAGAATGTAAATGTCTAGATTGTAGTGGGAAATAGTTATTTGAACAAACATCAGGCATAAGGAGGAGTGTTTATTCCTGATTTTGTGTCATTTTCATAATCCAATTCCACAGCTGTCAGATTTAAACACTTTGGTTTACAGCACATTCAGCTGAGAGCCAGTGATCAGGAGTAGCACAGTTTGTGGCACAAATAGCACAGTTTGATTTGTGGTCAAAATAACAAGCTTTTGTTTTCTTTAGGACAATTCAGTGATGTAATCAAAACAATCCCTATATTTGGCCTCAAATTTATGGTCTTAAAATACTGACTATGAACAATGGAAAAAACATAATCTTTTTAATTTCAGTTCTATTTGTACAGAGTTGCTATGAATCTTAGCCCGTAGTTCAGAGCCTTATAATTACTCAAGTACTTTCAGCTTCATATTTAATTAACCTGCTTCCTGTTGTTTATTTTTGGCCCCTTGGGCTAGATCCTCAGGTCATGTAGATAAATGTATTTATTGTGTTGAATGACGCGGTAATTTTTATCTCTCAGCTTTTTGGCTTCTTGCTTGATGTGTTGTGGTGGCAGCATGTTTGTCATAAGCCTCTTAAGCCCAGAGATTTAAGAGAGCTTTGACTTTTTCTCCCCTCCAGTTTACTTCAAAATGCTGTGATATTAATGTTTAATTTTTTTTTCTTTTTTTATTTAAAGAGTGATGGCCTTCCTGCCTTAGTGACCTTAAAGAAAGGTCTGGTTGCCTTAGCAAGGCAATGGATGAAGTTCATTGTGGTAACTCCAGCCTTTAAAGGAGTCAGCTTGCACAGACCAACCCAGCCAATGAAGCTGCAGCCAAATGCCTGCCACGAGCATGAGGATGGCCTTGGATTGGACAATGGAGGGGGTCTTCAGAGTGACACGAGTGCTGATGGAGCAGAGTTTGAATTTGATGCAGGTATTTTTGTGTTATTGTCTCCATAAAAATTCATAGGTACAAGTAGCTCCTCTCAGAGCATTTGTATCTTCTTTAGTCTTAACAGTTGAACACATTATCGTCTCCTTTTTTAGAATTATCAAGCTTCTTTTTTCAATATCACCTTCCTTCTGAAGCTGCTGCTAACAGTGGTAATTATAGCATTACAATAATTAGTGCTTGTTCAGGGAAAAACAAAACAGGAGACCTCTCTTTTTTCACATCTTTTGTCTTGTTATTTCCTGCACAAAATAAATCAACTTAATTATTTGCTACCTTTCAGTTAAAAGCCAGGCAGCAGTTACCAGCTTTGAGAGCAAATCCAAAGATGTCTGTGTGTGAAACCTGTATGTAATCATACAGTATAACAGAAATTTTTTCTCCCTTCTCTAAAATATCTGTTTTGGTTAAGCAGAAACACTTGGAGTGCTAAATAAAACCCAGCAGACTCATGTCTGATGTGTTCTTATTTGTCTGTAAATTAAACAGCTCTGTGTAGGTGTGTGTCAGCACTTGGAAATTCGTGACTGCTTGTAGATAAATGTGCCTGACAACAGATAGTCCTGGTTCTTTATATATAAAATATATATCTATTTTATATATATATGTATATATATATATAAAAATAAGGAAAACTGTTTGCTTGGGTGCAGCTACTGTGAGTGAGCACACGATGCTCCTGGAAGGAACAGCCAATCGGCCTCCCCCGGCCAGCGCCTCCTCCGGGCCTGTCACTGGTGCTGAGATCATGAGGAAGTTGTCCAAGACTCACACTCACAGTGATTCTGTGCTGAAAATAAAGGTAAGCGTGCAGGGCTGGGCACCAGGGCAAAGTGGGTTGTAGCTGGTCTGTTCAGGAGGGATTCTGTAGCTGCAGATGAATAAAAACATGCAAAAAGTAACTCTAACACATGGAAGCTCTGCTCCTGACCTTACAAAAGGGATGCTCCATGGCCTGTATTCTACATCTGTTCTTTATTGTTTTTCTTGCCGATTAACTTCATGTGCATCATTTAAGGACGTGCCTTTACCTTTATAAGCTTTGATCTTTTATTTATGGCAGCAGAAACAAGGATTTAACTATCACGATACAAAATCTAAGGCTGGCAAAGCTCTCCAGTAACTTTTAATAAAATGACTGTATTCCAACCTCATATTCAAACCAATTGTTGCTTCCTTTTTGCAGTTTGCACAGTACTTCATTCATTTCTTTATTTTCTGCGCACAGGGCATCCATCCATATCATTCCTTGAGTTACACCAGCGGAGATACAGCTACGGATTCACCAGTGCACGTTGGCCGCTCCGGAATGGGAGTCAGGGAAAGTCCAAGGAAGGAAAGTCTGCTCAGCTATCTGACTGGGAGCTTTCCTAGCCTGCACAATCTTTTGGAAGGGACTCCTCAAAGAAGTACAACTGCAGTTAAAAGTAGCTCTCTAACAAGAACAGGTATGATGTAGCATAAGGAAGCCAGAGGGACAATTGCAAGTCCATCAGGTTGGGAAAAGAAATTGCAGCTAACAGAATAAATAAAATACTTTTCCTTTTCTTAGTCTTGATTTTACTTGGCTTCAATTTTTGAGTCTTTTTGAATGAATAAGGTCATTTTTTCTTGGCCTTGTAAGTAGCTCAAAAAGAGAGCTGAAACTAATACTTCAGTAACTTAGTTTACTATTGTATGTGGTAATTTACAGATATTGAATAATGGTCTTAGGAACAAAAATTTTAGAAGTTTGAAACATTGAAATGTTTCTGCTCTGTATTATTTTTCAGAGTGTATTGTTATTGGTTTTTCTTTATATGTAAATCAAATACTGTATATGATACTGTATTTTCTCTAAAACCTCTCTCCTTTGCTGTCAGGGACTGAGATATTGTTCAGAAAAAAAGGTATTTTGGTTTCTTAATGACTCCTTTCCTCTAATTAATGGTAGAGATGAGCAAATGCAAGGCCATGTGTAGTGCAGCATCCATTAGTGCCGTGTATAACTTCTGTGGTAGCACCTGTAGTGCTGTTTGACACGTAATTTAGTGGAATAAACCTTGAGAATTAGGCTTATTTTTAGAGTAAATAGGTGTTGCCAGTGAAATCATGCCGTGTTCCTTGTTTTTGCTGACTTGGATGCAACAAATGCTGCAGCTTCTGCTTTATCTGCACAGGAAACACCGTGGCCACAGACATGTTGTCTGAACACCCTTTGCTGTCTGAGCCCTCCTCTGTGAGTTTCTATAACTGGATGTCCAACGCTGTGGGCAACAGGGGCAGTGTCGTACAGGAAAGTCCGGCCACCAAGTCTGGGCACAACAGCCTGCCAACAGGTATTGCTAATTGGCTGCCGAGTTTGAGATGGTGCTGGGTTGGCTGTGCCTGTGTTTGCCACATTCTGACTGAAAGCAATTGAGAGAGTGATTTATGTTCAATGGAACTTAATTGGTTCAAAATATTACTTGTGGGACTTCCCAGCAAACTGAAAAATGAAAAGATGTGATTGAAGCAAAACTGTTGTTTTCATTTCCCTCACCCTGCCTCCAAAAATTTAGGTTTTTCTTACGTTTGGAACTGCCAGTGTAGCTGCCAAAACCCTGTGTAGCTGCCAAAAGTTAAGCCATAAAATCATTTTCTTTTGCTGAGTTCCTTGGATTTTGTTGGCTATTTTTGATCTAATTTGCATATGCTTATTTTGTAATGTGTGCATTGGAATCCTTGGTCTTTCTCAGTTCAATTTTGAGACTAAACATAAACATCTATTTTGAGAGTAACTTAGGAATGGGAAGTGGTCAACTGGTGTCAGGGAATGGAGAAAAATCTGTATTTCTGAAAGTCTTAGGTGTATTAAAGAAACAGATGTGTAACAATTTATTGCAGCCTAATTATTTTTCTTGCCAGCCTGTCATCATTCAGACTTCTCAAATGTGGGTCTTAATTTTCTTTTTCACTAACACTATACTTGAATCTTTTTTCTATTAACACTCCTTCAGCTGTGCTATATTAATCTTGGGCAATAAGACATTGTTTCAGTTTGTTTTTAATATTGAGCCAATAGTCTGATCCTACAAACATCATGGTGCTGTACATATTGCTGAACTATTGTGCCTTCTTTGCAAACTGGAATGTGTTGCTCTGCAGAAAGACTCTTTCCAAATTTGAGTTGGACAACTCGGACAACTCTACCTGTTCGAGCAATATCAGGCTGTTTCTTTATCCTGAGTGCCACCTTTGTGAGGTTACAGGCCTCACTGTGGCTTGTGTATCTATATAATTAATGTTGCTGAATTAATAGAGTTGGTGGTGGTAAGATTTGCTGTGGTGTTAGTGTTCCATGGGTATTTATTTTCCAGGTGTGGCACCCAATCTTCCTACTATTCCCTCTGCTTCAGACTTCAACACAGTGCTGTCCAGTGACCAGAACACCCTGGATGGCACCCACTCGCAGCACAGCACCAGCCAGGATGACATTGCAGGAGTAGAAGAGGGCAACCAGGGCTTTCCTGCTGTCCAGCTGGCAGATGCACAGGTAACTGGGGTTGCACATCACCAAATGGTGAGCAAGAGTATGGAAATTGTCAAGGCCTTCATAACTAAATAACCGGCTTTTGTTTTGTAGGTTGTTTTCAAACCTCTGCTAAGTTACACGGGAATTCAGTCGCAGGACGCGATGCCCCTGTGCTACAGGATGTACTTTGGAGAGTACCTCTCTTTCTCAGGAACTCTGGACTGCCTCAGAGCAGATATTGTTGATTCGGACACAGCAAAGGAAAGGAAAAGCAAGCGAGCCCGAAGGTATGCCGTGAGAGATTTTAAAATGTGTGTATGGTTAAAGAACAGAAATTAGGCTTTTCATGTGACAACAGATTTCCAAAGTACCTTCATAGGATAAGGAGCAGCGCTTTACTCTTCTAATCTTTCATTTTGTTTTCCTGTTAAAATATTTTTTTTATCTTCCTATGGAACAGCTTGGGAATTGTAACTCTTTGAATCTCAGCTGCTTTTGAAAATTGGAGACTGGGGAGGGGGGAGAGCTGGTGGGAATAATAGTGGGGGGGAATTTGAATGGCTCTGAAATGGTGTTTAATAATTAATTCTGTAAATAATGATGTGACTTTTTTGTGAAAATGCTGAATCTTCCCCCAGACCAATTTTGGGCAAAGATTCAGGATATAATGGAATGATTGCATGCCAAACTCAGTTTCATAGAACTGGATGATTGCTATGTTAGTTGCACACAGTATGAAACTGTAAAAGTTCATTTTATTGTATTTAGAACTGTGGTAAAAAGGTGATATCCTAAGGGAAATAAGCGGCTGGATTCAGTAAATTAGATGTAAGCTGTGTAAAATACGTATTTGACTCTCACTCTCATAAAAAGCAACACAGTAATAACTTGTACCTTTCCTTTCCTTAGGCAAGGAGCTGTCAATCTTCCTCCTCTGGAATTCAAGCCGGCTTTGATGTTGGAGACTTTCAGTATTAGCGCTGTGGTGATGGAGAAATCCATGTGCACCCCTCACAACTCCACCAACGCCCTTTCCTTCCATGACTTGAACAAGCGCTATTACAACACCTTCCACTGCAACTTCACCATTTCCTGCCAGTCCATCAGCCAGCACGTGGACATGGCCCTGGTGCGGCTCATCCATCAGTTCAGCACCATGATTGACGATATCAAGGCCACGCAGACAGACATCAAACTGAGCAGGTACACGGCTGGCTCGGCCTCCCCGACCCCCACGTTCAAAACCCGCAAGCACAGGGACTTCCGCTCCTCGGATTTCAGCCGCAGCTCCCGAGGGAGCCTCAACGGAGGCACCAGGGTGAACAACACCAAGAACAAGCGAACAAACAACGACAACAACAAGAAGGAGTCTCGGAACAAGAATTCCCTGGGGAGGTCAGAGCGAAGGACTTCCAAAGTGTCCAGGAAAGGCTCCAAAGATGTGGTTGACCACGTGGCAATCCACATGGATGACTCCGACTCCATTACCGTGTCGGAACAGAGCGAGCCCTCGGCGGAGTGCTGGCAAAATATGTATAAACTACTGAACTTCTATTCACTCATTTCTGATCCAACTGGCATCTTAGAAAAGTCTTCTGAAACTTTTGGGCCAACAGGTAAACTGGTTCATGAATCCAAATAATTGAGTGTGTGTGCTTTTGCTCAAATGTGGCATTCTAAAGCTTGGTCACAAGTTGGTTTTTGAAAGTTGCCCTCCACATCTAACTTGGATCAGAGGGGCAGGTGGTGAGGATGGAGGTGAGCTTTTGAGTAGTTCACCAAGATGACGTACAAAAGAAAAGCTTAACTTTTCTCACTAATTGTGTAGTGTGGATTGAGTTTGTTCCTCCTGAGGTGCTGTTTTGTGTTCAAGGGGCTACTGGAAATGCTGTTTATTCTCATTCCGTGAAAATATGCAAGCATGTACTTAAGCCATTCAGAGGGAGACAATTTCTGCCTTGAGAATGACTGACAGTAAGAAAAACAAGAAAAATCTGTGAACCTTGCTGTGAGAGCAGGAAAGGTGAAATACTGATTTTGGTAAAGTCTCACAAAGATTACAGATGTTTGGGCTTTCATTTCACCTAAAACTTTGAGATCTGGTGTAATTATTGCTATTTCCAATGTATTTCAATACAGCAGAGTAAATTTGAGAGCTGACTTAGCATGATTCTCTTTTTGCTGAACTTAGGTTGCTGTAAATATTCACAGGATGGTATAGTTGCTCTATAGCTATATTTTCTTTGGACTTCTTTTCACTAAAGAATGAAATCTAAGGAAGTCTCAAATGAGAGTTTTTGTTAAACAGATGCCAGTGTCTTTCATGCCCAGAATATCATATCCACAGTTATGATATCTGCACAAAATGTAAATTTTCTTATACTGTTTTTAGCCTCATGAGTGTTGAAAAGGAAAACTTGCTCATCCAGAACAGAATTATAAGAACCTTTGCCTGTGGAATGATCAAAAAATAAACAGGACAATTGGAAACTGTCAGGGCATTTTTCCGTTATAACAATAAAATCAGATAATTACAAATATTTATATAAGGAACATAAGAGCACATCTATGAATAATAATGAAACCACATCTCCCATTATTGTCTTCATTGTGTCTTGGATTTGGTTCAGTTGCAATGGTATTAGGGTGGAGTGAGCGAGGCACAGACAATTTTCCTGAAGAGTTTTCTTGACATGAAAGATACGCGATCCTTGGTTCGAAATACAAATAGAAATGGGATCTGCCAAGGATTTATTACAAATAAAGCCTTAAATAACTGCTGGTGTTTCCGTAGGTGTTCGAAGCCCCACTGAGCCTGCCTGCAGGGTGGTGTTTGAGAACGAGCAGGACAATGGGCGGAAGCGCAGCCTGGTGACCTCGGAGCCGCAGCACGTGACCCTCATCGTCTTTGGGATAGGGATGGTGAACAGAACGCACCTGGAGGCTGACATTGGCGGCCTCACCATGGAATCTGAGCTGAAGAGAATCCACGGCAGCTTCACCCTGAAAGAAAAAATGAAAGGTGGGATGAGCTAAAAGCATTCTCCGTAATTAAATTCGCTGCTGCGTAATTAAATGGCAGCTTTACATGTTCATGTGCATGTGTAATGTGTGCTTAATCTAATAATATTCAACAAGTTCTTTTAAAAACTATTACGAGCATGCTGAAGGATTTTAAAAGGATGCAAGATTTTCAGTAAGTGCCGTGGAGGAAATTCTCTTAGAAGATAGTCACTCATTTTCAAAAGCTTTCTTCTTGTCACAATTTATAGTTGACATCACTTGATGTGACTGCTAAAGCTGTAATTTCTCAGTTATTTTCCTGCTGCAGTATTTTTAAAAGCAGTAGGCATACCTGAAGTAGTTTACTGACTGAAATATCTTTTTTCCCTAAAGATGTGCTACATCAAAAGATGACTGAGACATGTGCCACTGCTCACATAGGAGGTGTCAATATCGTCCTGCTGGAGGGAATTACCCCAAATATCCAGTAAGTAGGAAGTCTCACCATTTAAAATTGTTCAAGTGTGTAGAAGTGGTATGAGTTATGTATTTTTCCTCTTCTGCTTCTAATTGGTTTTTGAAACTTATAGCTTCAAACCATACAAGATTTTTAGGGAATAGTTAATCTACTGATGCTGATCATTCCTGTTTAGGATCTATAGTGTTTCTTTAATAGATATATTTTTCAACTCTCATGATGCATCATTCTTTGTTCTCTGGTGTTATTTTTACAGTTCTAATATCCCTTCTCCAGCCATTACATAATTGACACAACCTGGCAGGGGAGGGGGAGAGAACCACTTCTTGTGCATGAACATCACTTGCTCAGCATCCACATTGTCCTGGGTTTTTTATTTTTGCCAGGTTCACAGACTCAGAAAGGCCATGCATTATTTTCCTTTGTTCCCAGCTGCATCTCTTTCTGTTTGAGTTGCAGAACAGCAGCTGCACCATGACTCTTTATAGCACAGATCACCCTCACACAGTTTGGGTGTTAGCTGGGTAACCCTCAGTATGTGGTCTGGTCTTAGAACATGACTCTTGTAGGAAAGGGGCTAAACAGTGTGACTTGAGTTTCTCTCTCTCCTTTTAATTCCTGGGTAGTTTGGAAGATGCTACATTGAATTTAAAACATATAGAATTTTATAATTTCCTCAGCTAAATTGCTTCCAATAAGTTTGTTTCAGAGGAATAAATGAAAGTTCTAATCTGACAGTCATGAAGGGTTTCTGAAGGTGACTGAGGCTCTTCATGTCTGTTTTACATATAGGGAGAGTACAAAAGGAAGGGGGGGAAATAATGATAAATCTTTAAAAGAACAAGAGCAAAGAACAAACATGAGCAAACCCAAAACCTTCCAACTCGGTAATTTTGAAAATAAATGTCATATTGTGGGTTACAAGTAATTAACTGACTAATTTTGCATGACTGTTTATTCTTTATTTGCTTTGTTTTTGTTTTTCTTGCTTTCTCTTCAACCTTCATCTGTAGACTGGAGGATTTTCCTACATCTCCTACAAGCACAGCCAAACAAGAGTTTCTGTATGTCGTATTATTATGTTTAATAGTCTTGGAATTAACTCTGTGTTGTGTAGCTAATGGCTGCATTCCTACTGTGTGTGATTGTGTAGGTAGATGCTGCTTAAATACATTTTGGTTTAACATCTGGTGTTACCTAGATAATTTTTAATGAAGCCTGCTAAATATCTGCCCAAAAAAGCCCTTGTCAATGTTCGCAATATAGTTTTAGGGGCTGCTCTTGCACTGCACTCACTACTGTAATGTTAGAACGGTTTCACTGGCCCTTAAGTTCTTCAGATCTGGTTCTGTGCTTATTTTAATAAGCTGAAATACTGTTGATAAATGTAAGGGAACAGGCAGGTGAGATTTGCTTTGGAACTGCTGTGCTTGGAGTGATAACCCCTGTTGTGGTGTCATCATGAGCAGGACTGTTCCTTTTTGTCTTTATTTCCCCGTGTGCTGGGTTAACTCCCAGGCATGGTGCAGATCTGTGTGTGTGGGTGTAGGTCTCCTCTCTGTGTCTGTGTATTCAGTGTTGTGGTAATACAGGATTAACTTTAAAATGTCCTTAATAGCTCTGGAAGGACTGTAAATCTGCAAGTGATGTAGGGAAAATATTGGGATTTGTGTTCCTTTTTGTCTGGTAGCAGCATTAAACCAGTGCATCACTGAGTTGTTGAATTTGCTGCTGTATGATGTGGTCAACAGAAGTATAAATGATTAAAAGGATTGGGTAAATCCATGTAGGATAGGTCTGGTAGTGAGTCATGAACACGATACAGCCTCTGGCTTAGAAAGTAAATTCCTGATGGCTGAAATTAAAGGAAGGATAACTTTATTTACACCTCAGAGTTCTCAGCTGACTCAGTGTTGTAGTTCCTGTGTGTTACAGACCTCCTGCTGACTTTTTTTCCCACACACACTTTTTACAACATTTCTGAAAATCTGTTGAGTACTGGCCTTGTAGTCAGTTCTATAGTGGGACAAAGGCTTTTTGTCACAAATTTGTCTGGAGAGTGATTATTTATGGTATTGATGTGAGAATATAGAATTCTTTCTGGAAGCATTTCTGGTATATAACTTAAATAACGATTAATGATTTTAATGAGATACAACTAGACCTGTAACAGGCATATCACTGTAGGTAAGCAAACTGCAGCTCTTTAATAATAAATGGATAGCCAGACAGTTGTTCCACATTTCATTCTGTCATGGAAGTAGGTTTTTTGTAGGCAAGCAACAGTGAAATTAATTTGTTGCATGAAATATGAAAATACCGTAGGAGAAAAGCACAGTTAATTTTGATGAGGTTTTTTTCTCCTGCAACAGCTATACCAGTGTAATACTTTTTTAATTAAGAAAGTGTTTAAAATGGTTTGAATGTAATAGTATTTTGTGTTATAGATAGGGGTGGAAATGTGTTCTTGATTGGCTTCACAACAGTTGAATCAGAATGGTAGCAGGAAGATAATAGGAAATAAGCAATCATCAAGAGAGAAATAATTGTGGTTTTCTTTTAAAGAGGTGGATTAAAAGAAGTCTGGCCTTTTCTTAAGAAATGTGTATTTGTATAATGTTTTTCTGAAAATTGTTGTGAATTAAGATTTGTTTCCTCCTTCATCACATATTTTGAAATCATTTCTCCTTGACAGTCTGCCCTAAAGTGTTAATTCTGAACTGCTTTAGGTCATCTCTTGCATAGCTGTGAAAATCTGAGACTGTTCCTTGAGCTTCAGTCAATTAATTTGCTGTCGATAGGCCAGTGATTGCCTTACAGTGCTGTGTATTTCTTGATTATAAGCAGAAGGGTGGTGTTTTTTTTTTTGTTTGTATTTCCACATCTGGGTTGCTTTGGGCTTGCTGATATTTTAACATAAGAATAAGAAGGAACATTACTTAGAGAGTGGAGTTCACAGAATATTTTATCTTTCACCATGAGATCAAATATAAACAATTTAACTAGGATACGAAAAGTGGTTTAGTTATACCCCTTGAAATATAGTATTTGAGAAACTTTCATTGAATATTGCAATTTTACAGCCTATTTTTCAGCCATTTTAGCTGATGTATTGCATCTTGACAACTACATGTCCTTCTCTTTGAGGCTGCAATTCTGTGTTGGCTGCATACAATACTTCCATTGGGTAACCCTCCAGGAATTGACCATAGAGACACTAATGTGTTACCCCAATATCTTTTTAATAGGAGTTTAATGAATTCTGCTATGCCAAAATTCTGTTACAGCATCAAAAATTGGCAGCTTTGTGCAGTTACAGTTTTATCTTGGGTAACCATTGTGAACCATATCCTTCTCAACATTCAAATAAAGCTTAGATTACATATTTTGGAATGATATTTTTGAATTAAACATCAGAATTGATTCACAAATTCATCTGTCACTTGCTGTGTATTTACTGTTAAGTATTTCCTCCAATGACCTATTTGGATGCAAAAATCAGATTCTACTTTTTATCAAAAGGATGATTCAAGATTATTCCTGAACAGGAGTTGAAATGGAAGGCTCTTTTTTTGTTCCTATGTGTGCAAATTTGTCTGTGTATGTGCAGCCTGGTGTGTATGCACTGAAATGACCTTACTTTAGGCAAGAATAGCAGTTTTTAACAGGGATTTTTGGTCTTTTTGCCATGCATGATGTGTAGTTCCCTTAAGTGTAGCGTAGTTGTTTGTGGCATGTAGTGCATCTGTGTGTAAAGTGAAAGAAAAAGGAATGTGGGTGTAGTTGACAACCAAAATTACTTCGAAATTCAGCTAACACTTAAAAACTCAGTTTAACCTACAACTGGGAGGACGTGCAAGTGACTGCTGTTCCCTTTTGCTGTCAGAACTGTGGTGAAGTGCAGCATTGCCAAATCGCAGGCCCTGTACAGCGCCCAGAGGGGGCTGAAAACCAACAACGCGGCCGTGGTGAAGGTGGGAGCCATCAGCATCAACATCCCGCAGCACCCGGCCACGCTGCACAGCATGATGGTGCGCAGCTCCCACCAGCTCTCCAAGCAGATCTCCGACCTCATCCGGCAGCCCTCCACCGCGTGAGTGCTCCCAAAACCCTCCCGCTTCCAGGATTTTGCCACCTCAGGTGTCTGTGGGAGAGCCAGGCGGAATAACACGAAGGGTTTCCCGCTCTTTGTCTTGGTGCACAGGCCCCAGCCAGCCAAAGAGGATGTGGCGACTCCTCTGCCGTCCGAGAAGACTCCAACAAGTATCAATCAAACGCCAGTGGAAACAAACGAATTCCCACAGCTGCCAGAAGGCTTGGAGAAGAAGCCCATCGTGCTGAAGTTCAGTGCCATGATAGATGGGATTGCTATCGGAGCAGCGCTCTTGCCCTCCCTGAAGGCGGAATACAAGATGGGAAGAATGAGGAGTCATGGAATGACAGGTAACAGTTCTCTGGAACTTTGAAAACATTATTGCTTTTAGTTTGGCCTTCCTATAAGCATCCAAAAGCACTCAGTGTTTCTGTTGAATTGTAGCTAGAGCTTTGAATCTGTTGCCATCAGCTTGGTTTTTTCCTAACGTGGACTACAGTCAAGTGGCCCTGTAGAGACTTTTCACTGTGGTTGTTACACACAATTCCCAGAGGCAGAATGCAAGAGCAGGTGAAGACTTACATACATTCATATATAGCTTCCCTCAGGAAGCTTCCCTTTGACTGCTACAATCAGTTCATGATCCTTGATTAATTAAATGTGATCTGTAATGCTATTTGAGAATAGTCGTATAAGGTCTCAGTACACCTCAGATGGTTCGTATGACTCCCTTCTCCATCTTATTATCATGCAGCCTTTGTTTTCTTTCGAAATTAAGACAACCCAGAATCATGTGGGTGGATATTTATAGTTCTTTAGGTCTGTGTACCTCAATAACATTTTAAACATTTTAATTTTTTTTTTATTGTTCAAAAATGTTCTTAAATTTAAGGATAAATAAGAGATTCTTTTGCCAGTTCATGCCTTTTCTTTTCCTGCCTTCCTTTTACAGGTGCCCAAACCAGATTTAATTTTGAGCTTCCAAATCACAGACTGCGCTTCACTTCAAAAGTTTCTGCCACTGACATGTCAACCATTCCTCCTTCGGCCAGTCTCAACCTGCCTCCTGTCACCATGTCAGGGAAATATGTCATGGAAGAGCACGACACCTACTCTGACCAGATCTGGAGCATAGATGAACTCCCTGCCAAGCAAGGCTACTACCTGCAGGGGAACTACCTGCGCTGTGTGGCTGAGGTAGGTCTTGAAGGCTGCAGTCATCTTTGATAACTTGTTGTTTCCCTTCTGTTGCAGTTCTGTCTGTGCATCTTCATGTTGTTTTAACAACCTGCCTCCTCCAGAACTCTCAGGTTTACAGGTTGAATTCAAATACTGAAAAATTTGAGGACCATTTTATTGTTGTATAGCTGGTTTATTTTTTTTTTTGTGATTAGACAACTCCATAAGTAGAATAATGGCATGACATAGAACCTTAATGATAGAAAACTTTCTGCTCGACACAGAAGGTTCTTTTCACAAGTTCTACTTGTGTGCCAGTTTCCACAGTTAATTTTCCCAGAGAGAAGAGTGCTTAAAACAAGCCTACCTGCTGGGGAAAAGCAGGGCATTTCTTCTAACTGTAATTCTTTAGTCAGAAAACAGTCTGGCGTGTTTGTAATTGAGACTTCTGGTGTTTGCAGCTTAAAAAAACCCCTAAAAATCCCCTGTTTTTAAAACTAAGTTTTGTTCTAAAATGTTCTATTTCTGTAGGTTGGCTCCTTCGAACATAATCTCACAACTGACCTTTTAAACCATTTGGTATTTGTGCAAAAAGTGTTCATGAAGGAAGTAAACGAGGTCATACAGAAGGTTTCAGGTAAGCAGAACATGCAAAAACAGCTTTGGGTAAGATCCTCAAACCTTGTCTCACGACAACATTATAGTAGCTCTCAGGATCAGCTCCTTATTTCACAGACACCATCATTTCACATCTAGCACTGCAAGCAGCAGCTGGAAGCAGAACAGGACTCTGAAATAATAACAGAGGCTCTGGAAATTATTCTAGGTCTATCATAAGCAGGATTTTTTTGGGGAAGCAGGATTGTGTGGCATTCTAGATTTCAGTCTCTGTGTCTATCCATGGTGTGACCTTGGCTGGGTTACTTTCTGTATTCATTTTGTTTGATTTAAACACGTTTTGAGTTATCCTAAAAGGCTGTTACAGAAATGCAGCTAATTTTTAGTGGAAAGATTCATCAATAGTTGGAAACATCATAGGGAAAGAAAGAATAAAAAGTGGTAACTAAGTGAAAGAAGTGTGTGTACATCTACCTCTTTTCAATTACCTCCGTGTGTGTGTATATATATCCAGGTATAGAAATGCAATAAAAGAACTGTGCAGGTCCACATGCCATGCCCTTCAGGCAGTTAGAAAATGCAGTGGAGAAAATGGAAAATGCCCAGTTCCCTGAAGGATAACAAGAAACACCCTGATATTTGTTCCAGCCAAAATATATTAGTATTGGGTAGTAAGAAAATGCTTAGGGGAAGAATAAACCTTCTGACAGCTGTCATTATTCTGTGAGAACATTTTTGGTAGAGGAGCATACAGTGCTGAACCAGGAAACGTGTATTAGCTTTTACAGCATTTCTTAGACACTGCATTTCAATCTCCCCTGCATTTTTATGTGAGGAATTTATGGCCAGTGCTGGTTCTCCGCTGTTCCAGACTATAAATTTGTACTGCAAGTAGCAGCCTGATGGTTTTTGAAATGCGACTGTTGCCTTCCATATTGGGGTAATTCAGCAGGGATGTGGTCAGGTCAGCAATCTGTGGGTCTGCGTGCTCAGTGCAGAACAGTGCGGGCAGAAACTGCCTTGGTCCTTCTGGCTTGGAGCAAAGTAACTTTCTAAATGGCTTGAAAGTTCCAATTAGTGTAATGTGCTACAGTGTTTTTTCTAATTATGGTTTGTGTTGCGCTAAAATGTCGCTTGCATACTATCCTTATATAAAAACTGTGTAAGTACCAATTACTTGAGGTGAAGTTGCACAGACTGAGAGCTACTTAATGAACAGACAGTCCATAGTAATTGCTTCCGGAAGCTGAAGGCATTGTTGATTAAAAGAAAATTATCCAGATACAAAATGGAGTGATAAAAATTTATTGTTGTTTGGGGTTTTTTTGAATCCATGATTTAACTGCCTGGCCTCTCCCACCAAATAACTGTAATTAGAACAGTTGGCATATTTGGAGAGAATTAATGGCTTAGCCTTTTCCAGCAGCAAGCTTCTCCCTATAAACTAAGTTGGAATGTAGATAAATCTCAAGGAGAATTAAAACCAGGATTGCTTCCAGGGTACATAACTTGGGATGAAACGTGCCAGGATGAAGAAGTAAACCCAAAAATAAAATAATTGCAGAATACTCTTTCCTCCTCTCATTGAAAAATACTGATGTCATTTCAATTCCTCATTTCATGGAATTTGCCTAGTATTTGGTCAAGTGTTAAATTTGTATTGTCAGATAAGTGGGAGATACATAGGTGCAGGGGACAAATAACACCTTTTTTTAAAAAGTAGATGTTACTCCTTACAGGCTTTGAGGCTTCCTGTGGAAAGTTTCCTAGGAGGGAGGAACATGCCTCTGTTCCTTCATTCTTAGTAGAGGGCTATTAATTGTATGTAAGGAGATGAATCTGCACTGGTATCTTCAATCCTCATTTGTTTTTTATAAATCTTCAGCGAGTCACTTTAAAATGAGGCTTCATTCCCTGTCACCATTTTATAGGTATTGGTCTTAAAATGCTTTCTTTGTTAAAATTCTGACTTTGTATATTTAATGTGTACAGGAGGGGAGCAGCCAATACCTCTTTGGAATGAACATGATGGCACAACAGATGGAGATAAACCAAAAATACTTCTTTACTCATTGAGCCTGCAGTTTAAGGTAATCTCATGATGACAAAACAGTGGTGGTTTTTTTTTCCTTTCTCATCATGTTTCTGAACCAGATGCTCATAACTTTGTACCTTCCTTATCCATTAGGGAATTCAAGTGACAGCTACAACTCCCTCAATGCGTGCTGTGAGGTTTGAAACAGGACTGATAGAACTCGAGCTCTCCAACAGGCTGCAAACCAAAGCAATGCCTGGAAGTAGCAGCTACCTCAAACTGTTTGGAAAATGCCAGGTGGATTTGAACCTGGCACTGGGACAGATTGTTAAGCATCAGGTCAGTGCTCAAAATCTTTGCATGTAATGTTCTTGATAGTGTGTGATTAAAAAATTATATAACCAAGCCAAGAGGTTGTTGTACAGGGCTGGTTTTTTGTTTTGGGTTTTTTTTTCCCCATACTATTAATATCTTAGAACTTCTCAGCCCTTTAGAATGGTAATAGCCTTTCTACTGATTCAAACTCAAAACTTCTGTTGATATTGATATAATTCTTTAGAATATTTGAATGAAATAATAAGATCAGAGAAGATCCAAACTTTGCTAGATCTACATTTTGACCCAGTTTGTCTGTCTTGGTTTGACAGTTGTACCTCTGGTATTCTTAAAGCTGCGGTTACCTGGAATCACTAATTCTAGGATATGAAAGTATTTTGTGATGCCTAGAAACATACAAGCAAATAGAAATCTTAGGACCTATAAATCCACTGTCACAATAGAGGATCTGGATATATAAATAGTTGTGTTAGTTAACAATTTATGATAAATAAGGAACATGATGCTGTGATCAGAACTCAGTGCAAGAATATTGAAGATCCTCAAAGGATTGGCTAGAGGAGAAGAAGAGGAAAGGACACATCTTAACTTGCTGTTTTGATTTTATATTTTGTCAAATGCAGTAATTTGGGCTTTTTTCCTTCCCACTCCGCATCCCTGAACTCTTCCCTGCTGCAAACCTCTCCCGCTTCCCGTGTTTTGAAATGTTTTAAGGTTTATGAAGAAGCTGGCTCAGACTTCCATCAAGTTGCCTATTTCAAGACAAGAATTGGATTAAGAAATGCTCTCCGAGAAGAAATCAGTGGCTCATCAGACAGGGAGGCTGTGCTCATTACTCTGAACAGACCCATTGTTTTTGCCCAGCCCGTGGCCTTTGACAGAGGTATTGTAGAGACAATTGCTACAAGTTAGTGTTCATACTGAGGAAGAGATTTTTTTTTTCCCTGAGAGGCTTGATTATTCAAGATTCAATATGTTTCACGCTAAGTTGAAATGTTAAGTAGCTGAGAAATTTGGGAGGTCTGCTCCATGCCAACAGATTGATAATTCTGTCATCAAACATCAAAAATTCCAGTTGTTGAGGTGATTAGTTTTCAGATGGTTTGGACGAAGTTGCTGTTGTCAATCCTAACAGATGAATAATGCTGAGAACAACAGGACTTTGTGTACTTTAATGTATGAACTTTGATGGTAAATGATGAGGTTTGTCCATCTTGTCCTTTGAAGCACGAGCCCAGCCACTGCATCCTGAATGTGTGTGTGTCCACTGTTACACATCCTCTGACTTGAAGTAATAGAGAGCTGTAAAAAGGAGAAACAAAAAGAATTTATTTAACGAATGTACATTATTTTTTTTAATGTGTTGATTTCAATTAAGCGTTTTTGGTTTCCTCATCAAGCTGTGCTATTCTGGCTGAACTACAAGGCTGCGTATGACAACTGGAATGAACAGAGAATGGCTTTACATAAAGATATTCATATGGCCACGAAAGAAGTGGTAGATATGCTGCCTGGAATCCAGCAAACCTCTGCACAGGCTTTTGGGACCCTGTTCCTTCAGCTGACTGTCAATGACTTAGGAATTTGCCTGCCCATCACAAACACACCCCAGGTAAGTAAAAACGTGACTATTGGAAGTCTGTTAAAATACCAGTTTGTGTGTGGTACATACACAGAACCAGGTGATGCATGTTTCAAAAGAGGTATAGTTTTATAAAAGAAAATATGTGGGCTTTTGTA
>WEIT01015501.1:596-36808 GCA_013389985.1 Dryoscopus gambensis | reverse complement strand
GGCTTTTGTATAGGGAAACATAATTATAGATGTTCATATGCAGAGCTAGAAACTTATCAGTCAGTCTGTACACTTAAGATTGTATGTAACTGTACATATCAAAATAAGCACCAAAAAAATCACATGAAGATTGAATGTACTTTTTGTCCTTGTTCAGTCAAGTCCTGTGTGACCCTTCTTGGAGAAAAGAATCGATCCTGGACTTGTGTTCTCTGGCCATGGGGCCATATGGATTATAGCCGTTGATCACACATGGATTTTTGTTCCTTTTCCAGATGAGCTTGACTCCAGCTGCCCTAATAAATTTATGATGTAGGGGTTGCATTTAGGAAACAGCAATGCAAGGCATTGTATGAGCAGAGGTGATGCTTTTGAAGCTCTGCAGAGAAGGAAAAATACAAGGAGATATGATTAGGGGATCAGCTTTCTGCTAGGGAAGGATAAATGCTGTTTAGTAAATGTACAATATCACTTTGACATTGCACTGACCAGTAAATTCTCCCTGTGATTTTATTTTGCAGTCTAACCACTCTGCAGATCTTGACACTGGCTCTGCTTTAGTCCTGACTATTGAAAGCACACTCATCACTGCCTGCTCCTCAGAGTCTCTAGTTAGCAAAGGTCATTTTAAAAACTTCTGTATCCGCTTTGCTGATGGCTTTGAGACAAGTTGGGATGACTGGAAACCAGAAATAAGAGGAGATCTAGTCATGAATGCATGTAAGTGCGAGTGGTTTCATACTGGATAAGAGTATTTCAGATATAAATCCCGTTTTGCCCTTTGCCTTGATTTGAAAAACAGCTGAACTTTCCCAAAAAACCTAAAGAAAAGACTTTGGCCTTTTGAAAGCAAAATAATATGGGTCTAAAAGGTTATATTCCTTTGTTGATGTTTTCCTTTATTAATAAACTTTGCTGCTTTATATATCATTGTAATAATTTAAGCTCTGTCTGAGAAATTTTGGAACAGTTGGATGCATTGCTTTTATGCAATTTCATAGGATCCCAGTAAGTTTTTAATGGTGTAATATAGAATATTTTTATATGTATATATATGTAATGATGAAAATTCTAAAATTTTTATGGAATTTCAGGTTGATTCAATACATACATACATATATATATATATTTGTACATAATATACGTTTAGAATTTTGTATGTTACCAAATGGATTCACTTTACTAAATAAGAGAAGTCCTTCAAAGGGAATTAAAAGTAGAACTTGTATCATTCCGTAATTATGGCAGGCAGGAGACTGCAGATGGGATTGGGAAGGGATTGGCTGGTCTAAAGCAACTTTGACTGGCTGCCTAATCAGTGTATTTGCTTTGTATGCTTTGTGTAGGTGTTGTGCCAGATGGTACCTATGAAGTGTGTTCTAGGACAACGGGACAAGCTGCAGCAGGTGATGTGCTTCTTTTAATAAATAAAATCCTACATAAACAGAACACTCATAAAATCAGAAATTTAAGTCTTTTAACTGTGTTTTAATTTAATTGGTTGAAGAGTCAGCAACAGTTGCCATAAACAGTAATTTTGTCCTGTTGCTTTCTGCCCCAGGGATTGCTAAATCTTCAGTCTTTATCACGCTGAGGCTCTGTACCCTGAGCTTCCATCCCTCTCTTACCTCTCCCAGAAGAGGTGTCTATTTTTCCCAAACTCCCTCTCTGCCCAGTCAAAGTAGTCTGGGCATTCTCCGGAGCACTCGGAAATAGATGTCAGTCTCTGTATCGGTCATAATTCATTTTGAAAGAAAACCAGTATCTTGTGTAGTTGTGCTTTTAGAGCAAGGTCTGTATTTTGATGCTGAAAAATCCTGGGAAGACAGGATATTCACTAGGCACACTACACCTATCATATAACATCTTCCAGCATCATTGCTCAAGACTTGAATAAATAGGTCAGCATTTGTACATGCAGAAAGACACGTTTTAGGTTTCTTGCTGTCACAAATTCTGTTTTGGAATAGTGTACTTGCCTGCATTTGTAAGAGCTGAAGCTTGAGATGCTCTCTCCTTGTCATCAGTTTGGCTGAAGGGAATGTATTTGCATTAGGTCTGCCTGTGTTATATCACTTGTTAAAGGATTACTGTGAACTATTTTCATCTGGCATTTCAGTTGTGGTATGTTTTTCTCAGAACGCGCAGAAAAGACAGTTCTTTGCAACTGACAAACACCGTCTTAGCTAATTAGTACATAATTCAGTATGGGGGATTTTTTAGAAGAGGAAAAACTGGTTAAACTGATTTTTTGTTAACACAGAAAGCAGTAGTGCTGGAACCTGGACGCTGAATGTGTTGTGGAAGATGTGTGGTATTGATGTCCACATGGATCCAAACATTGGGAAAAGGTTGAATGCTTTGGGCAACACCCTCACAACACTGACGGGAGAGGAGGATATTGATGACATTGCTGACCTCAACTCTGTGAACATAGCTGACCTTTCAGATGAGGATGAAGTTGACACCATGTCTCCCACTATACATGCAGTAAGTGAATCCACCAAAACAAGTCCTACTGATTAGAAAAAGTCTTCTGTCAGATGGAAAGGTCTTAGTCTTGTGTCCAGCATGCAAGTCTTTATAGCTCATACAAGTCTTGTTGCAAATCAGAAATGTTTGTGTGTGTACTTCCTAACTCCATATTTCAAAGGCAACAAACTGCAGATCATATTTTTACTGGTATTATGTGGAAATACTGATCGGGATTTGAAAATATGGAGGAGACACGGCACCTAACCTCAGGTACCTGAAATGTAAAACTTGTGGCTTTCTTCTAGGTTTTCTTCACAGGAGAGTTAGTTACTAACATGAGCAAATTAGAAAAAAAAACCTACTATGCAATACGCTGCTGACCTTGCTTTTTGGTTTTCTACGAAGCCGTTCTGACAGCTCTTCCTTAATGTCTCTTGCCTGACAACAGTGGAAACATTATCCCAGCACACTAATGCTCCTGTTTGTTGTTCAGAAATCAGGTGGAGGCTCCTTGGGTGGAGATGCACGCAAGCTCACATTTGGGCAGCGGATTGTAAATCACCTGCTGGGTTTGAGCCCCCCAACCCACCGATACTCTGTTCCTGTAGAATTTCTCTTGGGCTCAGCGAAGCGGGAGTTGCTCCAGTCTAGCAGAGCACATATGAAAGCAGGCAGATCCTGCTCATGGGGACATGTATGTAGTAGTTACACTGTGTCTAACTGAATGATGGGCTTTGGATCACTGGAAAAAATCCAATCAGCTGCCTGTTCACCTGAACTGATTCTTTTGCATGCACTAGTCCAAATTTGAAGGTGTGAAATTCACTTTGCCTGTTGTTCAGATCGTACTGATGTCCAATTTTTGATGAGGGCATTAATGAAATGTTAATTTTGAACAGGAGATCGTTGATCACCGGCGGCAGGGAGCTTCCAGTATCCAAACTGGAGAACAGCGAGGAAGGAAATTTATGAAGCGTTTAGTTGATATTAGAGAGCTCAATGAGCAAGCGAAAGTCATTGATGACTTAAAGTAAGTGGGGTTTGTTTTATGTTCTTATCATGCATCTTGTTGCACTGTTATGGTTAAGTGCAAATCGTTGCCGTTATTTAAAAATTAAAAAATTGTCCTTTTGGATTCCAGAAGGAAAAGCTATATATGCAACTACTCTCTCAAATCTGTCTGGCTGTTCCATAAGTGTCAGATTAGTCTGTATTTTTCTGACTCTGCATTTTAATGACTGATTTATAATCCTTTTCCTATTGATTCAAAAGCATAGTTCCATCTTGATTTATTATCATGCTGATTACTTTAGCAAAATATATTACTTTGAAACTGTAATAAGCTTAGGAAGAAGAAGAAAAATACTTAAATTGACCTTTTTTTGCATCTTGTACATGATGTTTTCAAGATAAATCTTATACTGTACTTGAGAAAACCCCTAAGAAAAAATGATTTCAAATTTCATCTGAACTTCAGTGAATTTTATTAATGGTATTTGCAAACATGGTTTGTTGGGCTGGTTTGGGTTTTTTCCCCGCTTTTGCCCAGGACAGACTTACTATAAATGGATCTGTCTGGGATAGGAATACAGAGGTTGGTAATTACATGTTAAATGGTGAAGAGGAGACACGTTTTACTGTTTGTACTTCAAATGAAATTTCTGTCACCATTCAGAGGGTGGTTTTATCTGAACTTTGGATTTTAGGTTAAACGTTTGTTCTAGTACTTCTGCAGCTGTATTTGGCACTGGTCATAAGTGTTGGGACAAAAGAGAAAATGGGATAATTCCCAGGGAACGCATTCTTACAACGCAGATTTTTGAAATGGCGGAAGTAGTATCTGTAAGATAACTCAACCATGCTTTATCTCCAGGAAATTAGGTGCAAGTGAAGGGACCATAAACCAAGAAATTCAGCGCTACCAGCAGCTGGAGTCAGTGGCCGTGAACGACATCCGCAGGGACGTCCGCAAAAAGCTCCGCAGATCCAGCATGAGGGTGAGCGGGATTAAGATACTTTGAGAATATTGTAGCACTTGTGTCCCAAAAACCCTTTTACTTTGCTGGCACTCCCATGTGCTGTAGCATTTTAGCCTGCCAGAGTTATTCTCTGTGTTCTCAGTTGTTGCATTTCAGTATTATTTCTGGTTTAGGCTGCCTCCTTGAAAGACAAGTGGGGTCTGAGCTACAAACCCAGCTACAGCCGATCGAAGAGCATTTCGGCATCAGGGAGGCCACCTCTGAAGAGAATGGACAGAACAAGGTGAGCCTCTGACAATCTGGGATCTGTGATAGCAATAACAGCAGGTGGAACAGGGCAAATGTTGGACTTGGGCCTGAAGAATCCTTTTACTACAGGCAGCAGCTGGTTGTGGTGGAGCTGGATAGGAGGAGGTCATTTTGGAAGACGGGAATGTTCTAAAAAGCATTTTTCTCATTTTTTTGAAACCTTTGAGAAAATTCCACTTCTACAACAACTTGGGTTTTTCTACAGAACAGTGCTTTCAAAACATACTGAAGAGATGTATATAAGGAAAAATGGCCGAGTGTAATCATTTTGTTTTCTACACTTGATTTACAATCTTCTGCCTTTTAAAAGGGCTGTTGTAATGAGAAGAAGAAAGGGAGATGCTTTTTTGTGTGTGAACAATTGTCCCATGTGGTAGATTACAAATAGTTTATTTTTCTGTAACTTCTGCTTGTTGGTTTAGGATTGAAAAGCTTACATAAAGAAATTAGCAGAGATAGAATACTGGCCAAGTCATGTGTAGCTTCCTTCTGTTTTCTTCTCCACCTCCTTGCTTTTAATGTACCCAAGTGCTTCAATTATGATTTTATATATTCTTCCCTAACGAAATGACAAGTATGACATTATATGTGTGTAGTTAAATGTTTGCATGGCCCTAAAATCCTGAAGTACAACTCAAGAACCTGTTTTGGTTTTGTTTTGCTTGCAGCTCTCGACTGGGAGACAGTGAAGACCTCCCAGATATCCGTGTGGATGCTGCATCCCCTGGGCCAAGAGTAACCTTCAACATACAAGATTCTGTAAGAATTACTTTTATATGCCATATAATTGTGCCATTTGGTCACAGATTTGTGAGAAAATTATATCCAGGCAAACCTGAGTTGTGTGTCTGCTTCCATTAGTGTTTGCCTCCAATTACAGATGTGTTTTTGGAAGATAGACTTGTTTTGTTAGAAGACAGATGTATTTTGGTTTCTTAGCACAGAAATTAATTGAATCATGAGAGAAAAATATTTTAAAATGGCTTGATTTATTTTTTAGGCTCACGCAGTAGTAATTTGTTTGGAATTTTTGTTAGAGGTGTGCAAAAAATCACCTAGGTTTTCTTGGTGTTTGAATATATTTAAAGTTTTGGAAATGGGTATCAGTCAGTTTGCTGTAGCTGTACAGGTTTATCCTTCTCAGTGCTGGAAATGGATTGTTGAATTGGTTTTCTGGTGTGGTTTTATGTCAGGTGTTTTTTTCTTTGGTTGGTTTTTTGGGGGGTATTTGTTTGGAGTTTTTTTGTTGTTTGTTTGGGGTTTTTTTTGTTGTTGCTATGTTTTCTCATTTTCAAAATGTTGATTTTGCATGGCTGAGATTATTGTAATTGTTTTAATTTCTATATTTTTTTCATTCTATTAAGTTGAATCAAACAGCTTTGGGGATTGCACAACAATCCAGCTGTCCAGGGGAAGGGTATTTTCAGGTATTTCTGAGCAGAAACAAGTATTCTTTGCCGGAGAACTAATTTATCTCATAGGGAGCTGCTTTTCAATATTTCATCTCTTTTGCACTCAGCTAAACAGAATGTATATTGAGTTGGAAAATACTGAAATTTAAATATGTAAACGAAGCAGAACAACACCCGTTGTTGTTGATCACCACAATCACAGTACTTCTATACCCTTATGTAGACCTAAAACCTCTTGTAAAATGAATTATGGGGGTTTTGCTTAAAGACTGAGCAAGGCTGATGTAAACGGACCCAAGTCTAGCCTTGAAATATGCTTTAGAGGATGATTTTAATGTGTGTGCCTTCACCTGTTACGTTGTGTTCCAATGTAACAGCAATCAACATTGGTGCAAAATAATTACCAGGTGGGAGGACATCATCTCATACTCTCGTTTCTGTTAAAATTCTTACATTTAGGGTGGAGTAAGACATTTTCAAATAATAGCAAGTAGGGAATGTTCCGAAATTTAGTATCCTGAGAACGAATGGAGTTTTTTAACTGCTTTCAAAAACATGTTTAGGGAAGACAATAGAGTATTTTTCTTAAAAAAAAATTAACTGAGCAAACCCCAAACTCAAAACAAATCAGGAAAATCATAACTAAAAAAACAAACAAAAAAAACAAACTGAAGAGACAGTAATGTGCTTTCTCTCTCTTCTAACTCTCCTCATGCTCCCAGGAAATAAATTCCTGTTTCTGAGAGAATGGTGGAAATGACACCTGGGAATGTGCTTTGCACATTTAAATATGTTCACATTTAAATCTATCCTCTGTGTTGTTGTTATGTAGAAACCCAGTCAGCTTAGGTTCTGTTGGCATAGCAAAATGCTGTCAAACACTTGAAGGTATCAAATGTTGAATGTTTTTTTAAAAATGTATTTTCCTGACATCATAATGCCAGCTGTTCAGCAGAGCTCTAATTTGATTTTGCAGACAACAACTGTGTAGCTCTACAGTAACGCTGCATAGGAAGTGCTGGTGTTTAACACTTACAGATGCTTTTCACAGGCATTTTAAGAAGTTAATGTTGGAAAATTGCTTGTGCCATGATTTATGTGAGAAGCAGGAGGCTCCTTTAGGACATTGGGCTCTGTGCTCGGGCCAGGGTGTCCAGGGCGGGTGCCGTACATTCTGTGTAGTGCCCTGCATGCCCTCACTAACGCTCCCCGCAAGTCATGGGCACTTGGGCTGCCTTCTGTCCTCTTCTTTCAAAATAGTTGTTAAATTTAAATGAAATCTTTCCATTTCTTCTAAATTGGTAAGAGCATGATGAGTCTTTATCTAGCAGGCTGAGCTCAATCACTAGGCAATGGCGAATGTCTCCCCACCAAGCTTTCATTCCCTTCTTTTTCATAATCCCTCTTGCAATTCCTTTATCTGCTCTCCCCTTGTTATGAGGAACTCGGAAGAGTTTCTCATAGCACTCTTGCTTCTTTATTTCCAGATCTATCTACTGCATTCTCGGTGGAAATCATATCTGTGGAAATTTACTATCTTTTTGTCTTTTCACAATCAGTTTCCAGAGGAGACAGAAATGGACCTTTTGTCCGTAACTATTGATGGTCCCTCCCATTACTCATCTACTAGTGAAGGCTCATGCTCGGTATTTGGTTCACCCAAAACTCCAGTAGGCTTCTCACCCGGCATTCCCTTCCAGCCTGAAGAAGGACGCCGGGATGACAGCTTATCCTCCAGCAGTGAGGACTCGGAGAAGGACGATGACCATGAAAGGGAGAGGACGTATTTTTATAGGAAACCACCGTAAGTAACGGTCCTGAGGAGCAGCACAGAAATGAAGAAGACACCTCAGTATACTTTCAATACTTTCAGTACTCTCAAACTTGAAATACTGAATTTAAAGCTACAAAATCTTTTGCTGTTGAAGTACTGAATACACTCAAGTTCGTGTGTGGAAGGCAGGGGAGGTTGTGTCCAGCAGAGGTGATTGTGTGGGAAGGAGGGATCCTGATTGGAAAAGGAGGCAACTGTTAGAAATTTCAGGGCTTGGAACAGAATGAGAGAATTTGGAAAGTGAGGTTTTTGAGGCACAGAACAGGGTTAGTTCCACAAACTGGATGTAATAATGTGGGTATTTACAAATAGGAAATTTATTGTATAAATATTTTTGTTCCTTTTTTGATTGAGAATTTAAGACAGGCTTAGTTTTTTGTAATACTCTGTATTAAGAGATATCATGTGTTAATGCAAGATGAGTCACTGTACTGCTGCATATCAGATAAAGCCTTTTCCCAAAATGTTTTTGTAAGATTATACACTTGAGTGTGGATATAGTTTGGGAATGCCTTGTAGGCCCTGCTGAGGTAAATATCCTGCTGATACCTGCCCCCCACGTGTGCCTGTGCAGGAGCACCTCTCGCAAGAAAGCCACGGGCTTTGCTGCTGTGCACCAGCTGTTCACCGAGCGCTGGCCAACAACGCCCACCAACAGGAGCGTCACTGGCACCACCACGGAGAGAAACATTGACTTCGAGCTTGATATCAGGGTTGAAATTGATTGTGGGAAGTGTGTGCTGCACCCCACCATGCTCCAGCAAGAGCATGACGAGATTAGTTCGCGAAGGTAAGAAATGCGCGCGTTAGTTCGTTACCGGCACTTTATTTGTAGCAATTATCACTGCTTAATAACAGAACCGTAAGTTGCAATTGCTCTGGCCCAGTGTGACACAGGGAATTATTTTAATAACATGAGTATATTCATTTTAGGAGCTATGATCGGAGTTCCAGAAGTTTGGATCAAGAGTCTCCTTCAAAAAAGAAGAAATTTCAAACTAATTATGCATCTACTACTCACTTAGTTGCTGGCAAGAAAGTGCCATCATCTCTGCAGACAAAACCCAGTGATGTGGAAACAACAGTGTTCTATATTCCTGGGGTGGATGTAAAGGTAAAATGAAGGGATAACTCAGCAGGGAGGCAATGAATGTTTTCTCCTGAACACCATCAAACTGTACACTCCCTTGGTTTTTTAATCATTGTTCCTATATCCTAGCATGAAAGGGTCTCAACAGAAATGTCCTTGTATGTTGTAATTTAAAATCTTACCGAGTAAGAACAGGGAAAAATCTGCCACTGCTGAAGGAAAACTTCATGCAATTCAGTTGAGGCAATGCCATAAATCAAATGCTCCTCACTTGAAACAGCTTGGCTTTTCTAGTCTTTTGATGTGGAAGGACTATGTGTGTCCCTTTTCCAGTATTCCAGGCTGTCTTCAGGGACAACAGTTGTACCTCAGGTTGCTTTTAGTCAAATTTAGGAATAATTAAACATTCTCTACAGCTTTTGTTATGTTCTGTGTTTTCAGTAATTGTGTATTGTGCACATAGAGGAGGTGTGAACTCTTGGAATATCTTACTTTGGTTTTTTATGCCAATTTCTGTATGCCTGTGCTTAGTAGTGGAACAGTTCCACCACAGATTAAGACAGAAAGAAGGCTGTTTCATTGGGGTTTTTTAACAGTTTATTAATTTATCTTTTTTTTTTTTTGTACTAAGTTTTCAGTTCTTTATATGTGGGGAACATGAATTAGAATGTAAGGTACCTTACAATGATATTTCTGTAAACAATGAGAAGAAATAAATTTTGGAGGGAAGGAGTGACACCAAATGGCTGTATAGAAATTGAGTTCTTCACATGAAGGAACTTGATCTTGCTTTGCTTTCCAGTTGCACTACAACTCCAAGACTCTAAAGACTGAATCGCCAAACACTTCTCGAGGATCCTCTCTGCCACGCACCCTTTCCAAAGAGTCCAAGCTGTATGGTATGAAAGATACTGCCACATCTCCTCCTCTGTCTAGCACTATCCACAGCAAGACTAACACCTTACTTCCTCCCCAACCCCCACCCATCCCATCAGGTACTTATAGACAAACTTTCTGAACCTTTCATGGATATGTTTTTCTGTGGTGTAATCTACTGCCTGTAGATCTGACTGCACCTTACCTGGAGCACTGTATTTATCCAGTCTCGACTTTGGCTGCAGAAACCTGACCCCAGAAGCAAGAATGCCGTTCATAAAGCTGCGTTTTTAGACATTGTTTGCCAAGCCAATCTCAGTAATATTTCTGTCATAGTCACCATATCCTAGCAATGGGCTGTCACTGCCTTCTCCCAGTTTTCATTTAACAAAAGAATGCTGGAAAGCAAAATGTAAATATCTGTAAATATCTCACCTGTTGCAGGCCCTTGAATAGCTGTGATTTAGAGTAACATGAGTTCTAATACAAATTTTGATTTGTCTCCAGTGACTCCTGTTTTCAAGCAGGAGGCTGTTGATACTTCATGTCAGATCCAGAGGCATGTAGATTGCACCTCCGATTTCTGAGACATTCACTCTTCTCTCCTTTGGCATTTGAATACTGCTTTAAACGCAAATCCGAAATTTTGTCAGAATTTGATCACCAGGCAAAATGAATAACTAGAAGTTGTGCTTTTCGGTTTTGTCGTACAAAATCACCAGAGATGCTGGGAGAGAACAGTGAAACGGGGATACCTTCCTCAATTCTCCATGCTGGTGAACATTAGCTCTTTAGGTGCTTTACATTTAGCTGCTTTAGGTGGCCATCCTCTTTATGACTTCCAAATGCTGTGTAGTGGTTTATGCTACTTCTCTTCACTTTTGTTCTCTACTTTCCTATCTTCTTTCTAATCTTTGCCTTTGAATTCGTATCACATCCTGTCCAGGTACTGAGTCTTGCTGGTTTTATGTCTGTAAGCTCTGCATTTGGTGTGGAAATTGCACTTGTATGATAATATAAATGTCTCCCAGACCAAAGATTGGCCTGTAATTGCTTTATTTCTTTATGAATTGTATTTCTGTAAGGATTTATTAGTCCTGAATGGTTTTGAAACACATTCATTGTCGTTTATAGTACTTTTTTTAATAGTACTTTTCTTCTGGAAACCATTTTTCCGGAATGGAGGCCAACTTGTTGTATTGGCTTTGGTTTCCAGTAAGAGTAAGACAGGACGATGTAGTCAAAGACATGAGTCAGAATAGTTTGCACAGAATGAAAATTCAGTGCTTTCTTTTTTTTTTTAGCAAATAAAGGGATTTTTAATCTCTGTTTCAGTAGTTAATTTTTATATTTTTCTTGGAGAATTTTAAATCCATACCTCCATTTATGTATATTCATTCTAATAGCCATATTTCATAGAGACAGTAATTGAGCCGGTACTAATACCTTCTCTGAATATTTATGTTTTGGTGAGCGTGGATTCAAGATTCCTCTTCCACAGATTTAGAAGACAGTAACCCTTTTATTACTTTATACTCTGGCTGGTTCCAAGCTTTCAGAAATGCTAGTTTAGAATGTTTAGTTATTCATTGCATAAATACAGTAGGACTTGCCATTTGCAGTTTTAATTTTTTTAATGTATTTTCTCTATTTAAACTGACATTCTTTCCAGACTTGTGCATTTATTTTTCCTAATTCCACTTTCATTTCCAGTCAGCTGTGCTTACTTTGCACTGGGTATTTGGCAAAGAACTCTGTGTGCTTGCTTTCAGTGCTACTTTCTAAAAAGTGAGGTGGTGACAATGACAACAGAGTGCTTGGTCAAGAACATGAGCAATGGCATTACTGCAATTAAACATTACAAACTAATGGTTGTTTTTGCACTTTATAAGTGAAAACGACTTAATTTTCTCTAGCAGACCTAATCTGTGTCTTTTCAGATGATGGAGAAGATTAAAGGGCACAGCTTGATAAGTCATGAAGTATCTTCTTACATTTGTCAGATACTGCTCAGTGGTACTACCTTAGACAAATGTATCTTTTTGATGTTGCAGCCAAAGGGAAAGGAAGTGGTGGAGTGAAAACTGCTAAACTCTACGCGTGGGTTGCGCTCCAGTCACTGCCAGAGGAGATGGTGATCAGCCCCTGCCTCCTGGACTTCCTGGAGAAAGCCCTTGAAACCATTCCCATCACACCCATTGAAAGGAATTACACAGGTCAGTTGCATAGTTGTATTCTGGCACTCTGTGCTTTTCATGGTACTGAGCTGCTTTTCCCTTCAAATTCCACTTTCTAATGAGTTCTTGTACTTGTTAAAAGCTGTTAGTTCCCAGGATGAAGACATGGGACAGTTTGATATACAAGATCCCTTAGAAGAGTCCACAACATCATTAGTGTCATCCTCAACATCAGCGTATTCCTCCTTCCCTGTGGATGTGGTGGTTTATGTACGAGTCCAGGTGAGTTTTTGACTCGGCATTCAGGGTAGTAACTTACTTTAGTCACTGTCTTCTAAACAAGCAATGGTTCTAAGTGCTTTTTAAAAAATAAAACTCTTTTCAAGTGTCCCTTCTGAATGCTTTGTTCTCTTTCTGCCTGTCAGCCCTCTCAAATCAAGTTCAGCTGCTTGCCGGTATCCAGAGTCGAATGCATGCTGAAGTTGCCTTCCCTGGACCTTGTTTTCTCTTCCAACCGAGGAGAACTGGAAACTTTAGGCTCCACATACCCATCAGAAAGTGTGTCCATTGGTGGCAGCACTTCACAGAGTGGCTCAAAGAGTTCAGCTAGTAAATCTGGAGCACCAGGTAATACGTGTGTGAATGTTAATTCTAGACACAGAATATTAAACTCTATTGCTGCTAGAGGGCATAATTTGAAGTGCATTTGGTCTGTTTAATACTGCTGTTAACATTAAGTATTATTTCATGTTTGAAAATGCTTTCAAAATCTGATTTTTGCCCAAAACAATGACTCCAGGTTCATCGCCTGGCCTCGGCAGTCCTCTCGGCAGGACGAGGCACAGCAGCAGTCAGTCAGATCTGACAACTTCCAGCAGCAGCTCTTCAGGCCTGAGCTTCACTGCCTGCATGTCCGACTTCTCCCTTTACGTCTTCCATCCCTACGGAGCTGGAAAACAAAAATCAGCTGTTACCGTGCTGACCCCTGGATCGGGAGCCTTGGGTATGGAACAAGTTTTTGTTTGCTGCTGTGAACATTATTCAACTGTGGCACAGTTTTTTGAACTGTAGATTTGAAAGAATCACAGGAGATGAAAATGTTTCCTTCCTGCTTCTAGGGAACGTGGACGAGGAGCCAACTTCGGTCACTGGCCGGAAGGATTCCTTGAGCATCAACCTGGAGTTTGTGAAAGTCAGCCTGTCACGGATCAGGCGTTCAGGAGGCTCCTCCTTTTTTGAGAGTCAGTCTGCGAGCAAAGCTACCAGCAAGATAGATACCACATTGATCAACATATCTGGTAAATGCTTCTTTCATTTTAATCCCAGCTAATTAGAGAACTGCTGTTCCAGTGATGGACTTCACTTTTTTTATTTTTTTTTTTAATGATCTATGTACTTATTTTCTGCCCCTGCACATGGGATCCTGACTTACTGGGCAATCAGCAGAATGGTAGTGATTCATCTGCCATTAAAATCCTCCCATGAGTTTGAGGCACATCCAACACAAGCAGGACTCAGCGTTATCTGTATTTTTGGGTTCCATCTTGCCTTTATGAAATGCATTTGTATCTAATATTTGGACTTGGAGAAATGGCAGCACCTCAGGAAAACTATTTTTTCATGACAGCAGAGACAATACTACTATGAGAAGGAGAATTTGACTTGGTTACCTAAACCTGTTATTACAGGAATTTACAACTGTGTGGATGTGCTTTTTCTCTTTCAGCTGTCTGTGACATAGGATCTGCTTCTTTCAAATATGATATGCGCCGCCTCAGTGAGATCCTGGCCTTTCCCAGGGCTTGGTACAGGAGAAGCATTGCTAGAAGGCTTTTCCTGGGTGATCAGACAATAAATCTGCCAGGTAGGAGACTGCTTCTTATCAGAAAAAAACCTTGTTATACAAAGGGTTACAGTAGGAATTTTATAAGCATTTATTACCCATATCTTATTACATGTGGGACTAGATGTAAATGTATTATGATTTGCTCCATATGCAGTCACTCAAAGACACTTAATAGAAAATCCTAGAAGGAAGAAGTGACAGATTGCTAAAATAGGTCATTGAATAATTTAAACAGCATCTTCCAAGGCCAGGTTGGATGGGGCCCTGAGCAACCCAGTCTAATAAATGGTATCCCTGCTCATGGCAGGGTTGGAACCACATGATATTTAAGGTCTCTTCCCAAACCATTCTGTAGTTCTGTGATATATTAATGAGAACAGTAGAAAATTTTTAGTTATGTTGAATGAAATAGATTTGGATGCTCTTCCAATACTTCTTACGGGAGGATACAGATGACACAAATGAATTTCTGTGTTTCCTGTGCTGCTTTTTCTCCAGTAGCATCGGGCCCTGGCACACCAGATTCAATTGAAGGGGTGAGCCAGCATCTTTCTCCTGAATCCTCAAGGAAAGCATACTGTAGGACGTGGGAGCAGCCCTGCCAGTCTGCTTCCTTTACTCACATGGCACAGTCACCCAATGTTTTCGGCGAGCACAGTGCCAGCAGCAGTATGTCACCTGGGACAGCATCTCACAGCCTCAAGTCTCCAGCTGTCACAAGATCCAGGAGCGTGTCTGACTCCTCAGTGCCTCAGAGAGGTGAGTAGATAATGACTTTCTAATTTTTTTTTAAGTATTCCCATGAGCTATATGAAAGAAGTATGTTGTTACTGCTTTGAAAATATTCTTTTCCACAGTGCCTGGCACTGGAGAGTCAATGGCTTAGAGAAGGGAAAACGTCTGAAATGGATGAATGAAAGTTGTTAGCATACTTTCCATAAAATTGCACTATCTGTGCGTGTGTACAGTGAGTCAATTTCTATGACAGCTAAAGCAATGCATATTGCAAACCCTCTAGTTCTCACTTATCTTCTCTCACGGTTTTGTGCTCTTTAAGTATTGTACTTGTCAGTCCTTTTGTGATATTCACAATGGATAAATTCTGCCAGTTTTTCCTAGCATGTGGAATAATTTAAATTTTTGTGGTGTTTTTTTTGTTTGTTTGTTTAGATGCTCTCTCAAAAACATCAACTCCATTTAATAAATCAAATAAAGCTGGAAGCCAGCAAGGAACGCCATGGGAAACACTGGTTGTGTTTGCTATGAACCTAAAACAATTAAATGTTCAAATGAATATGAGCAACGTAATGGGCAATACCACGTAAGTATAAAACAAGGTCAAGCATGTTTTAACAGGTGGTGGTGTTTTGGGGGCAAAAAACCAATTTTCTCCCCACAGACTATTGATAGCCTGTTGTCTTTTAGCTTTAAAATCCTACCTCTCTCAGTTTTGAACTGAGAATCCCCTCATGAATATGTAGTTGCTTAATCCTGAAGTCACATATGCCTTAACCACATTATTTACTGCTTTCCAGTAGATAATAGTCACTTTTTCTTTCGACAGCCTGGAAAGTTGTTGTCTATTTTCACCTCTGTTCTAGGTGGACCACCAGTGGTTTGAAAAGTCAGGGCCGTCTGTCTGTGGGAAGTAGCAGAGATCGGGAAATCAGCATGTCTGTGGGCTTGGGAAGATCCCAGCTGGACTCTAGAGGGGGAGTTGTTGGAGGTACCATAGATGTTAACACCCTGGAGATGGTGGGTAAGTTGGAAAGCCTCCTGCTATTAGCATATGCTCCAGTCAACACAGGTGGTATCACTGGAAAAACTGATTTTCATCTCTTTAATTCTGTATTTCTGTATTGCTTTGGTTCTATTTCAGCTCATATTTCTGAACACCCAAACCAACAGCCCAATCATAAAATTGAAATTACTATGGGTTCTACTGAAGCACGTGTTGACTATATGGGATCCAGTATCCTAATGGGAATCTTCAGTAATGCTGATCTTAAACTGCAGGACGAATGGAAAATTAATCTGTATAATAATCTCGATTCGAGCATGACTGATAAAAGGTAATCATATTCCCCGTGTTTAAAATGTATGATGTTTGATAATGTCAAATGTCTTCTGTCCAATATTGCTAAGCAGAAATATAAGTGTCTGCTAGAATGCAAAGGGTTCATTGTTTGGTTTAGTTTTTTTTTTTAATTGTTGGTAGGAAATATATTATTATTATTATATGCTAATTTTCTTGCTATCTTTAATATCTAGTGAGATATTTGTCCATGGGGACTTGAAATGGGATATCTTCCAAGTGATGATTTCAAGGTCAACTACGCCAGACCTGATAAAAATAGGAATGAAACTCCAGGAGTTCTTCACTCAGCAGTTTGATACAAGCAAGCGAGCTCTGTCCACCTGGGGGCCCGTTCCTTATCTCCCTCCCAAGACAATGGCAAACAACTTAGAGAGAAGCTCACACGAGCAATGTAAGCGCTACCAAAAAATAATGTAATTCCCAATTAGGATGTTTTAATTTGAAAAATTAACTGACAGATGGTGTCAGTGAAAAAGATAAGAAAAAATCACTCATAATTCCATGTTTTACTAAAAATATAACTATGGCAGCAATCTTTTCCTGTATCTTGCCTGAAGTTTGTTGTTCCTGTCTGCTCTGCAGTGTTGGATGCAGCCCATCATCGCCACTGGCCAGGAGTTCTGAAGGTGGTATCTGGGTGCCACATATCCCTGTTCCAGATGCCACTGCCAGAAGATGGGATGCAATTCGGAGGATCCATGAGCCTGCACGGGAACCATATGACCCTGGCTTGTTTTCACGGACCTAACTTCCGCTCAAAATCATGGGCCTTATTTCACCTTGAAGAACCCAATATTGCGTTTTGGACAGAAGCCCAGAAAGTTTTGGAAGATGGTAATCTAAATTATTTCTGTAAATTTCTTTAAATGCGTTTTTAAGAATGTATTATTACATAAGAAGAAATCAAAGAAAAATTTATTTTCTTTGTCTGAATCAAGATCATTTCCCAAAAATATACCATTTATCTAAAAAAAAATCTGTTCCCTCCACATCTTTACCACAATTTGCTTTATGTGTGGAATAATGCAAAGTACACTTTCAAATATACTGGGTATGTCCCTGATAATTAACCTACCAAGTGGATTGCCTGGCTTTTTAATTGTGTGTGTGTGTTTGGGTAGTCCTTTCTAGCTGTAGGATGAATCTTGATGATCTTATTTCTTACATTTGTCTTAATATTGAGAAGTTTTATTGTCTTAGCTACTGAGGATTTAATTTCTCTGTTGTTTGCAAGCTTTATACCAGGTTTTATTCCACTGGCACACTAATTATTCATGTTAAATACTTGTAGGAGAGTGAGAGAAAATTCCACTACCCTCACTAAGCTGCTTTTACTTTTTCTTCGTCGCCCACACCTTCAATGCAGGTACCAGTGAACACTCCACGTACATTGTGCAAACCCTGGACTTTCATTTGGGCCATAACACCATGGTCACCAAGCCCTGCGGAGCCCTGGAAAGCCCCATGGCCACGATCACAAAGATAACCCGGCGCCGCCACGAAAATCCCCCCCATGGAGTTGCCAGTGTGAAGGAGTGGTTCAATTATGTGACAGCCACGAGAAATGAAGGTCAGAGTCATGGTCATTCAGTTCGGGGATTGATCTGCTTGCACATGGAGCTGTTGAAAAGCTGCTAAATCTCAAGTGTATAAACACCAAATTTGATTGACCTTTTCTAGCCACGCTTTTGGGAGCAGAATAAGAGCTAGAATCTTCTCAATAACCATGCAGCAGCAGTTTTACATGTGACTTTGCTTCACTTTTTTGCCTTGTCACAATTTAACACTTGGTTCTCTTGTCATAGAGTTGAACCTGCTTCGGAATGTTGATGCCAACAACCCAGAGAGCAGCACAACAGTGAAAAGCTCCAGTTTGTTAAGTGGTTTCAGGGGTGGCTCCAGTTACAACCATGAAACTGAAACCATCTTTGCATTGCCGAGGATGCAGCTGGATTTTAAATCTATTCATGTTCAAGAGCCCCAAGAGCCATCATTACAAGGTGCAGTAAAACATAATTTGTTTTTTTTCTTGGTCAAAAACTATTTCTCTCAAATTAGGAGTTAAAGGCAAAGGTACTGTGCTGATAAGAGGATTTAATCTGAGAATTGCTGCAGATATGCAAGAAAAGATAACATTTTTTAATAAAATGTAGAGCGAAGATCTAGTGCAGAGACTGGTCACTAAAGAAAACACTAAGAGAAATTAGTATGAGCATTTCAGCTAGTTGGCTGTTTTCAGGGGGTTGGTTTTCTTAAATTTATTAAAATGTTAAAGAGGAGGGCCATTCTGAAAAAGGGAATATGAGATAGGAGCCTAAATTTTATGCTTTCATTTTCAAAGTGGTATCTTCAGACTGCAGTTGGATCTGGTGGGTAATAAAACTTCTCAAGGTATAAGTCATTAATTTAGATATTTATCTTGGCTCAGCTGGGGTTTTACTCCATACCTGCTCTTGGAAGAAACTGATAGATAATTCAGCCTCTTGGGATTTCCTTGTTATTTTAATAGCCAAGCAAGCAAAATATGCTATCAGCTTCTCTTACTGCCTAAAAGCCTAGATGGGTAGCATAGCTCAAGCTAGTGATACTGCTCTAAGTTGATTTTCCCATTGAAGATGGTCAGGGTTTGTTACCTGGCAGTATTTAGTTATTTTCAGTATCCTTTCTAAAATACCAGAAGTGACTCTGATGGGAAAACTGTTTAAAAAGTGCTAAACACAAATGTTAACTGTGGCTCTTCCTCTCAAGAGCTGCTGGTTCAGTGAAAGAAATATTATTTTCAAATGATTTGCATTCAAATTCTATGTACTTTTTACATGTGCTGTATGTACTTGCAAGTGGATTGATATTATTTTTATCTGACTGTAGATACAAGTGTTAAACCAAAGGTGGAATGCAGTGTAGTAACTGAATTTACAGACCACATCTGTGTGACTATGGATGCTGAACTGATCATGTTTCTGCATGACCTGGTGTCTGCTTATCTAAAAGAAAAAGAAAAAGGTGAGTTGTTGTTCATGAAGTAACCCTTGTTTGACAACCTGCAGTTGTCAGATTATTTGACAGTAAATATACTTTAAGTCGTAATCGTGCTCCTATTTGGCACCTGGTGTTTAACTCTCTTCGTAAGCTGGTATAAGCAGACAAAAACTGTTTTAGGAAGCTTCATTATTGTTACTGCAAGCTTTTCATCAGTGGAGTCCTTTCAAATCATGCATTTTTCTGATTTTAGAGTGATTTACTTTCTGCCTCAGTACGTTCAGTTGCAGCATTCAGATTTGGCATGTTCATTCTTAAGCAATATGTGGTCTTCTGCAGAAAATCTATAAAACTGAAACCTGAGGTGGTTCTCTTCTTGCTGAGACTTGTGCTTTTGTTTTGTTTATTTAAGTTATGCTCAAAAAGAATCCAGGTGAGCTGCTCATGACTGACTGGTGTTTTAACCCTCTCTCCCCTTTGCAGCGATTTTTCCTCCTCGAATTTTGGCTGCTCGTCCAGGGCAGAAGAGCTCGGTCGGTGTCCTTGAGGACAGCTCCACTGACAAAGAGGCAGAGGAAAGCATTACCTACACTACAGTCGACTGGAGGGAATTTATGTGCAATACTTGGCATTTGGAACCCACGCTCAGGTAAGAAGCACCTTTAGCTGCAGTCTCCTTGGCTGTGCATTAACTTCTAGGTTAGAATTTATGCAGATTTAAAGGCATTGCTGGAGGCTCTTCAGAATTAGGCGACAGTAAACTAAAACTCCTTAATTTCACTCTGTCCTACAACAGCTCACTCACTTTCAGCCATACAATTTTCATCTTGCATTTTTCCATTTTTAGCATTTCAGTTTTAATTTTTGAACACTCACCTTAAAATGAAGAATACAGGATCTACTCAGTGCCATTTGGCTGTTTAAACTTAGCCCACAATAGTGTGTATGGCAGGAATTCACTATATTCTGTATATAACCATTGAAACTGACTTTTCTCCATCGGGGTTTGGTTTTTTTTAACCTCTGCTGACACTGCTGGAGGACCAGAGTGTTCGTTCACATATCAAAACAACACATCCATCCAGGCCAAACACATCTTGACACTTGGCATTTTGTGCTAGCAATAAATCAATTTATACATGATCTGCAGGCAGCCCAGTCAGGTTTTTCACCTCCTTAAACATCCTGTTCCTTTCAGAGGAGGTTCCATTGATCAGCTTGAGCTTATCTGTCTAAATTAAGTTTGAAACAATGCCTGTTAGATTTAAGTAACGCTGGAGAAAATGGATTTTTGTATATACAAATGCATGCTTGCTATATTTATGTATTTGAGACTGAGTCTTCTGTTAACTGTTTTCTTAGATTAATATCCTGGACTGGGAGAAAAATTGATCCCGTTGGTGTTGACTACATCCTCCAGAAGCTGGGCTTTCACCATGCAAGGACTACTATCCCTAAATGGCTGCAGCGTGGTGTCATGGATCCTTTGGACAAAGTTTTGTCAGTCCTTATAAAGAAACTTGGTACTGCACTACAGGACGAAAAGGAAAAGAAAGGAAAAGACAAAGAAGAATATTAAAAGTACAATGTGACAACCCTAACTCCATTTGATTTTATCAAAGTGTTTTATTATATTTCAAGAACTTAAATATGGTTTAAAGAGAAACCTAACAGCTTTTTGCTACTCTATTTAAAACTTACATTGTGAGTAACTGTTTACTGTGGTACTTGATACCATTCTGTATTTGAAGTTATTGCATGATGATGATGACGATGACCAATGTATATTCTGTGAAGGAATAGCTGGAACACTGTAAATCTGCTCCTCAGCGTCCATTTTATGATGTGCAATATGATCCTGCATCTTTACAATACTTGCAGATTAACTGTGAATTTTCTTAAAATTTTATTTGCCATAACACAAACCCCTTGTTGATGTGACCAGTAATTGATTTGTCAATGTAGACTGGTGTAAATTATATATATATATATATATATAACTTATGAAACTGTGATTGCCTTAGTGCTAAAAATCATGAACTTTATTACACTTGTAATAAAATTTAACTACTGTACAGGATCTTTTTTTGTATTAATCAAGGAAGCTGAACAAGAAGAAGAGAGTGTTTTAAGTGGAACTTTGCAGAGTGTGATTTAAGGGAGGTAAAGCCCAGAGGCCGGGCGCCAGGAGCTCGGGAANAAAGCCCAGAGGCCGGGCGCCAGGAGCGCGGGAAGCAGCCGCAAGGCGGGAAGCGCGGCCCCGACCAGAAGCGGGGATGCGGCGCTTTCGGTGGGAGCGGGGAAATGGCTGCTCCCGGTCCGTGGCGGCTGTGGGGGCTTCGGGGGCCGCCCCTGCCCGGCGGCAGCGGCCTGGGAAGGCGAGCAGAGGTNGCGCGCAGGGGCGTGGGCGCTGCCCGGCTCTGGGGGCTCATCGCCTCAGGGCGCTGGCACGTCCGCCTTCGTGTGGCCTCGGGCGTTCTCCGCCTGCCCGCGGGGTGTGAGCGCTGAGGAACCATCCACAGCAGGGCGAGGGCAGCAGGTATAGGTACCAAACCCTTCAATTCCAGCGCCAGCTCGTCCGGGAAACTTGGGAAGGAGCAGCTTTGCTGCTGTCGTTCGCCTCACTCCCTCAAGAGTGGCGTGAGGAGTTGGTGTGTCCGAGAGGGTGGCAAGGCGAGGGGCAGAGCCGCGTTACGCGGTTTAACAAAAGGGAGAAGTGACCGCCCTGCTGGGAAGGGCACCGGGTCTGGGTTCTACCCCAGCCTGGGCGAGTTGTTCGTGTTGTTCTTGTGAAACAGCTTGACTAGGAGACCTGCAGGGGGTTTTGCAGTCTTTACTACTCGCAGTGTTAGTGTTAAGTTTCCTTAGGTCGGTCAGAAATGGCGAGCAGCAATGACTGGTTTGAGGGTTCAGCAATGCTCACCTTCGGCCCCGCACCTGAGAAGATTTTGCCACCCGAGCTTCTCAGACATGGAATTTCAAAGGATCTCTCTGCAAAGCTGAATCCTCCACCTGGTATTAGGTGGAGTGAACCAGGGGTGATGAAAAATGCAGGTATAGTTTCCAGTTTATACACCGGGATTAGCTGTTAATGCTATTGAAAGTACCTTTGCGACCCTCTGCTGCTTTTTCTTATCGCTGCATTTTCTTAAATGACTTCTTTAGCATCTCCATGAACTTGTTCTTCCTCTTCTAAAGTCTTTTTGTGCTGGAAGTTTGTTAGTCATTTGTTGTAGGGTGGTCTGTGTAGTCTGCAGCATTACCTAATTATAAAGTTTAAGTTAAACGTTAACAGTACTGTAGATTGACAAAATACAGAATATGTTCTGCTGCATGAATTTTCATAAATAACATTGTGGAGGATTTGAACTGCAGTTCCAGATGTCCCAGGATGTATTTTGAGTTCTATCACTTTGAGTAGTTGTATTGAGGTAAAGGCACCTGTTACGATATTTAAAAACAAGGATTTATTTTAGTTCTTGGCTGGGAAGTGCTTGTGCCTGTGTATATCACACCCCTGAAGCTGATGATTTTATCCATCTAGTGGTTGCTGAAACTTTATATTATAGTGCCTTACAACAGGGAGTCCCACTGCTGCATAGTTTTGTGTGGAAAAACCACAGGTTCCCTGTTTGGTATCTGCCATCAGCAACTTTGATTTGATTGTTGATTTACAAGAGAGGGGTGGGGGATATATGTTGTAGTATATGTGTTTTTTGTGATAACCTCTATATTCAGAGGTTATTGGATTTACTACAAGTAAAAGCTTTGATGCTTTTAAAAGAGGATGTACACACCATTTTGGAATTGCTATTGTTGTGAATGCAGGGTTCAGTACAAAGCAGTAATCCTCTACTGTAAATTTTGTTCTGTTTTTTTTTTAAGAAGCGTCTCTAAAGCATTTATTGTAAGCAGATTTTCAAAGAGTGTGTTCAATTCTCTCCTTAATTTTGTTTAAGGACCTTTTCTTTTCAAAGGAGCAGACACCACCACATTTTCAGCCCTTCCCCGACAGAAAGACCTGGATTTGATCGAAAGATACAAACAAGGGCAAATAAACTCAGTATCTGCCTTGCATCTGTTTGCCAAAATACATGACCTGCAGCTTGAATTGAAAGAAACGAGTGTGGCAGGTAAGTACTTCTGCTCCTAAATAAAGTAGTCTTTGCTTATCCTTGAGATGATCTGAGTTGCTGCAGTCAGTAGTTGATGGCACCGACACAGCTGAACCTTTTTACTGTTGATTGCACCACCCCCCACATATGTTGCGTTTTGGCTGCCCTTTTATTGCCTCCTCAGCTGTTTCTCGTGATGAAGTGCCACAGAAATAAGTCAGGTGAATGGTGTGTAATTATGGCCATTACCAGAACTTCGTGAAAAGTCCACTAAGTGAAAGCTGCCAAAATTCTTGGGGAGGTGAAAGATGATAGTTATATTTTGCCTAAATTGTCTTTTTGTCTTGTGTTTGTTTTAGGAATTGGTATAAGGACACAAAGCTGTGGATAAAGTACCCTAAATTAATTTCACTGATTGCATCTGCTTTTTTCTTCTCCTTTAAAGGCGATGTCATAAGGCCTTATTTTGCCTTTTGTGCTGTGATAAATGGTGTGTGCTACAAGACTGGGCTGGGAAAGAACAAGAAGGAATCTAAACTAAATGCAGCTAAACTGGCTCTTGCTGAGCTACTTAACTTGGAGAATACAGGAGCAAAGTCTTTTGAAGGTTCAGGTAAATATTGTAGCAACACCTAATTAGAAGTTGAAATGCTTGGCTTAACAGTGTCATATGCAATATATCTGTGGTTTTATCGAATGCTGCAGTATCAGGGCCTCTGTCAGCTTTTTTGAATCCTTGGGGCAAATCTGTATTTTGGTTCTGAAACTGCTCTTTATTTTTGTCATTTTTGTATTAAGAGTTGCATCAACTGATGCCAGGAATATTGAAGGAATTAATTTGTTCTTGTTGCACTTGATTTGCTACTCACCAGGTACTGCAACATCAAGTACATCTCAAGTGGGTTTGAATTTTTATGATTAAAAGCATTCCCCACTGAGTTACTGCTTTCAACAGAATTCAGTTGCCATAATATTTTTTTTTTGAGTTTTGCTGTCTCAATTGTTCTAAGCTTGCAAGGACTTCAGGATCAGAAGAGGAAATTCTTAGAAAATTAGGAAGTTTGACGTGCTGGAAATAGCGCAAGATTCATGTTTAGAAATCAGGAATGTCTATGCCACTTCAAAATGTTATTAAATTCTTAGATTTTCCCTGTGTTCCTGCTGAGCTCCAGCCTCCGGCAAACTCTGCTTGCGTTTCAAGGACTGGTAAGGGATAGTCTTGTTTTTCCTCTGTTGATTCAAATTGCCCAGCAAATAGTTTATTTTAATTCTTCTTTTAATACATTTATTGATCCCTCTGTTGTCACTATTATTTTAAACATCTTCTCTTTGAAGAAGGCTGTAAGAACTAGAATCACAAGGTCGGTTCTACAGATGGGCACAACTTCAGTAAATGGCTTGCACTTCTATCACCAGTTCAGGTGATAGAAATAGAAACAGTAGTCTCTGTCCTTACTTGAGCTAATGTGCAGTAGGTGATTGAACTTGGGACATATCCTGTGTTATTATAATAATAGATAAAAGCATCAGGTGTTTAGGTGTTCTTGAGCTTCTTCTAATCCTGAGAATCTTCACAATCCCGAAAGTATGGGTGGTTGTACTTTTAACATGTGTTCAGGCTTATATAATTTGGCAAGTTGCTTATGTGTGTTTCTTCCCCTACGTGCGAATTTGTGTCTTGCTGGATTCCGTTGTTTCATTTAGGAGGAGAGCACATCTATCAAAAACTCTCACAAACACTTGAAGAAGTGTTTAACCGCCTGACTACCCAGCACCCCGAGTACCAAAGCTGTGGCAGTTCCCTGGCTGCCTTCATCATTGAAAAGGGCAAGTCTGGTTTGATTGTGTGTTTTGGGCAGCGGGAAACTTGTTCCCACAGAGCGCTGAGAGTGTGGGAGCAGCTTGGTGGGCGGCCAGACCAGGTGAACCTACTGCCAGCTTTGTTTTTAGGTGGGCAGCATGAAGTGGTAGCTCTGGGGACCGGAGAATGCAACTACAGCCGGCGCTCTGAGTCCTGCGGAAGGCTCTTGCACGACAGCCATGCCATTGTCACTGCCAGGCGCTCCCTGCTCAGGTGAGGATGTCTCTGCACATCGTTCCCTTGCAGCCAGTTTGTCTCAGTTGTGCTTCTGCACTTGGATTTTCGTAGTTACATGGACTAATAAATAATGTATAATAATATAAGCAGATACCTAGCTTATATGTTGTATAAAATGTATAATTTATTTTTCTTTTAGATACTTGTACAGACATCTTTTGCTGTTCTATAGCAAAAATCCAGCCAAGGCAGAAAGGTCCATATTTTGCACAGCACCAGGCTCAAAGCTGCTTACCCTGAAGCAGAATATAACCCTCTCTCTCTACATGAACCAGCTTCCAAAAGGAACTGCTCAGTTAAAGTCAGAGGTGTAAGTACCCTGGTATTTCCAGAGATATAGTGGAAGATTTAATTTTGGAAACATTAATGTACAGGGTAGTAGTGATAAATACGAGATACAGCTCAATATGATGATACGAAAAACTTCTGCATGGGTTATAGGATGAGCTTTTTGTTTATTACAGACAATAACCTGTTTACCCCCTTCCCAAGAGACAATTAAAATTCTAATAAACCATGAACTTAACCACTGAGCAAGTGGATGTTATGACTTAATGTCATCCTTTGCACCACAAGATTGAAGTATAAAAAGCCTTGAATTGCAACAAAAGGCTCTGCTTTGACTTCTTAGCCCTGTGTAACTAAGGGGGAAAACTGTTTTGCTTCAGAACAACCAGTGGTTTGTCTCCCTTATGTGTTGCATCTTCTTGTTTAAATATTTTGGAGAATCGCAGTGTAAGTTTTGTTTTAAAAGAGATTTTAAGAACCTTACAGCTGCTTTTTCACAAGTAGCTTCTGTTACAGTGTGAGTAGACACAGAGACAGCTTGTTTGCAGCTGATTTTTTTAATGTGTGCACAGCTGGTGGCTAAGATTATGGAGTGGCTACTTCCTATTTAAATACTGATTTCGGTGTTCTGGGCACTCGAACAGCTCAATCTGGGGTTTCTAAGAATTGCAAACATTGAAGATAATACAAGGCCCACATCTACTGATTATTTTTTTCTGAATAACAGCATTAGATACCACTTACTGTAATCTCTGATCAGAGTGCTTTCTCGCTGAAATCTGTTCTCTTGTCCTGCCGTAGGCATCTCAGTCCCCAGTCTATATCTGCTTACGAGGCCAGTGAGGAGCTGAGTCTGCACGTTGCCTTAGAAGGCAGGATTTACCTGGCTGTTTGCTGTCCCCCCAAGACTGTCAGAGTGAGCAGCATGTCAGCTGGGGACAAGCTGACCAAGTGGGAGGTGGTTGGTCTTCAGGGAGCCTTGCTGAGCCACTTCATCGAACCCGTGTACATCAGCAACATTCTTGTGGGTATGTTCAGTGCAAATTGCAGTGGGAGGGGGTTGTGTGTTTTCATATTCCGGTTTGATTGCATTTTATAAAACACGAACTAAAGCACAAATTCTTTAAAGAGTTACGGCGGTGTTCCTTGAGATGCAGTGGACCAAAGTATATTTATTTAGTAAGCAGTCAGAAGTGCTGTTGGATGTGGAGTCATGTGGGCAAACTCCTCAGCATATTTTCTAATTTGGAATATTGAAGTTCTATTTTAGTGATGTTTTCTGCAGGGAACATAAAGAATTGGTGAAAAACAGTGGTTCAAAACAAGAAGGCATCCAGAGAAAATAATGGGGCCTCTGGAGAAGAAGTGAGAAATCCTTTTTGTTCTGCAGATTGAATATTGGAACTGATCTTTACAAAATGAATTTTATAATTTTTAAGAATGCAGAAACGTCTGCATTTTAAACTTTTTAATTTGATGTACTTTTATGTGACTGATCTTGTCCTGTTTATTAGGAAATGGAAGTTGTAAGGATACAAAAGGACTGGACATAACCATAAAGCAGCGTCTTGATGATGAACTTGTATCAAAGCTTCCTGTGCCTTACCTGGTCAACAGATCTCATATTTACTTAGTGAAAGCTGCACTGCCAATCCAAACAGATTTGAACCAGTGGTCACTTAGTTTGAATTGGACGTTGTCAGATGCATCCCTGGAGATTGTGGATGGGTTAAGTGGGAAAACCACTGAAAGGTCAGCATTTATCTTCATTTTGTTGGAAATGATGAGTTTGTGCTGGTTCATTGGAGTATTCAGTTTTGAGGCTGTGAGAAGTTCTGTCCTATGCTAGCTGAATGCATCCTGTGATTAGATGCAGTGTTAGAGACCTTGTAGCTTCACAGTGAGATACCAAGATACCAAACAAAACAATTCTCTGAGTGGAGATACCTGTAGTCTGTTGTCTGTAGTAGTGAAAATGTTTTAGCTTTCAATATGCATAAAACTTACTAAGATTCTAATTGAGGTGGATTTTAATTGAGATGAATTCTAGCTTAATGGCATTCACAAAGTGTTAGGAGGGAGGGAAGAACCCTTGTGATGATGAGACTTGTCTCAGTGTAGTGCGTTTGTCTTGAGTTGCATCCCTGTTTGCGTGCTCCCGCTGCAGCTCCCCGTTCCGCAGCGGCACGTGCCTGGCCAGCCGCCTGTGCAAGGCCGCCATGTTCAGCCGCTTCAGGATGCTCGCCACGGAAGCTGCAAGGGAGGATTTGCTCCAGCTGGCAACATACCATGAGGCAAAGGTGAGCTGACACAGAGAGGGGGAGTGGGAGTAAGGAGTCTCTTGGTGGCTGCTCTCAAACCTGGTTTGATAACCAGGGGTGATTTTCTGTTTTGCTGAAGAGTTCACCTGATGTATGAAATAAACATCTTCTTTTTCTCCTGTCAAAACATGGAAGAGATCGTTTTTTAAATGATTCAGAAACTACTTTAAAAGTGAAATAGCTTGCTAATTGACTGTTCATGTGTTTAGATTTGCATTGAATGATGAATGTTTATTTTCCTTATAAAGGTATTACTAGAACTGAAAACACTGAAAAACACAGAGCAATCAGAGCAATTTTCTCATCCCAATAAATGCCCAAAAGGAATATGTTTTTAGAGTCTGAAACTTTCTCTCATTGTCAGCAGCCGAGGGAGCTGTAAGATTTATGGGTATCATTTTTACGGTGTTTGTGTTTGTGCTTATTACATGTTGGTGGTAAAGAACACACATCTCTATAACCATCATTCGTGAGATTTTTCAAGATTTTTCTTTTTTCTTTTTTTAGATTAAATCTCAGTTGTACCAAGAAGCTAAAAGCTTGCTGCAGAGCTACTTAGAGCAACACAGTTATGGATCATGGATTGTGAAGTCTCCACATATTGAACAGTTCAGTGACTGATGGAGGTGGATTGGATGTTAAGTCAGTTTGGATGATCTGTTTCAGTAAATACAGTTCTGATTAGTAAAATACTCAACTTTAAGTTTGTAGTTACAGGAAGAAAACAATTCCAGAACTGCTTCTTGTCAGTTTAAATGCAGTTATTAAACCACCTGTAACAGTTTGGTCTTTTCCCAAAATTGATGTTTCCTCATAGGTAGGAGTATCCAACAGCTTTGTAAATCTTGGTTCTGCCTTGCCACCCCAGTGCCACGTCACTTCAGCTCCCTCACCCCCACTCCTACAAATCCCCACCCTGTGGAGTTAACATGTTTTTTTTCCTGATAGTTTCAGGATTTCTGTATATTGATTTCTTCTTTTTCCTGCATTTTTTATAACTTGAAGAATGAAGAAAGATCAGTAAAAGCTGGATTTCTCTTAAAAAAACGCACACCAATGTGAAAATCCTTCAGAAACAGAAATGTGCTTTATCTGTAGGCAGCCATCCTTTGCTAAGAGTTTTGTTTACTGTGGATTTGCCAAGTGGCTTGTAGTTTGTGTTGTTTGTGCTGGAAGAGTTAAAAAAATAATTTGCGTACTTCAAATGTGAAATGTGGAATGACCAGCTGTTACTCAACTCTTTTGTGACAATTACTGGGTTTGGTAGTAGATTTAAAGCATTATCCAGGTATCAAAGCTGTAAATAAGAAAGTAATGCAACATACTACAGAAATCACCAGAAGCAAGGTTTTTTTCAGCTGTTGTGGGTTGCATCAAACCCCCCCAGCGTTAATGCTTATGGATGAGCTGGACTCCTGCACCCTCTGGTGACTTGATCGCTGCACTGACAAGTCCTTGTGAAGTTGTCTGCATACACAGTAACCTGGAAAATGGTGCTTGCCACAAGGGAATTTGCTTCCTTGTAAGTCCTGGTAAGAACGTGGTAGCACTGGGAGGGTGTTGTTAAGGTGCCATGCTCAGAGTTGGTGTGGTGTTGGGAAACACCGCTTTGTTCAAGCTAGACAGTACACCTGGATTATGTTCCTTGATTTCTGCAAATCATGGAAGGGTGGGAAGTTGTGCAGTGTTCTGCTGCATCAGGAATAGCGAGTGTAGTGCTGTAGTCATGTTTCACCTTGTTAGTATTAGAGGATGCTAAAACAAATTCCTCCTCCTGCTGTTTTTTTTTCCCTTCATCTGTTTTTCTAACTGGTGTGTGGGGTCTTCTGTGGGGGTGATCTTGTGCTGATTTACAAGTTGTTGAAACTTGCTGACTTGTTACTTGGTCCTTGAACTTTTTTTTGCTAATCTACTCTCTTGTTTTCTGTTACTTTAACTTGGGAGTTTGTGTGGTGGTGGTTGGTTTTTTTGTGACACGTGCTCCACAAACTACTTGTTGTATGTAATGTTTTCTTTGTAAGGATGCTTGGGAATGGCCATCGTATTCCAGGCTGGAGCACAGTGTTCCCTTTTTGCAGAGGTGTTAAAAGTTCAATAAATGTCCTTGACAGTGTCTTAGCTGTACCTTCATACATACACATGCTGGAAAGTGATGTACGTGTCAAATCTGAGATACACGTAGCATACCACACGTGTGTTTGTCTCCTGTACAATTCTGGACTCTTCTTCTTTATGGACTTAGACTTCTGCTGAGATGTCAGCACCAATGTGTTTCCTGTAGTTAACCCAGAAAGCTTTAATATGTACAAGTACTGAGATTCTTTTCTGTACTTTGGCCATTTTATTAATTGAACAGCAAACTGAAATTGCCATGGAACTTAGGTGCTGCCTTAGGAAGAGAGAGGTTTGTTAGTGAAGAGGATGTGTTGTGCTGGACATGATCGCTGTGTCCTTGAGAAGTGACTTGATGGCAGCAGTGTAGGTCCAGTTCTTTTATCTGGATTGTTCTTGGATTAAGTATCAGCATATGCAGAATGCACTGAGCTGTTAAGTGGAAGCATGGAGGTGTTGCATCCAGGATTTTTCCTCAGCTGCTTCAGTAGTTGCAAAACATAGATCCTGCAAACCTGAGCGAGGCAAGAGTGCTGCAGTTCCAGTGCTGAGGCTGAAGCTGTGTTCCCAACAGGTATGATTAATGAGCTGTACGTGCACAGAGCAGGTGTGCATCACACAGATGTGGCACAGAGCAGAGGCATGGGAGCAGCAGCAGCAGCCTGTGGCTGAGCTCAGCCTGTCCCCTCCCTGCTTGAGAAGAACTGAGCTCCAGGGGCAAGAATGGATGCACACATGGATGTGGGGAAGGGCGGGGGTGATGTGTGGGGGATGCTCTTTCTAATTCCTGCAGCTCTCCCTGACTCACACGTGTGGAGTGACACACAGTGACCTTTAGGGGTGGTACTTCCCAGTTCTGTGCCCCCACGAAGGCTCTCCAAACCACGTGTTGCTCTCTCACTTTCCTGTATCCCCCTTCACTGCCCTTCTGCAGTTGGGATGGAGAGGAGAATTGGAGGCAGAAAGGCAAAGGTCGTGGGGGTGAGATAAGAACAATTTACTGGAAGCAGCAATGGTTCACACGGGGGAAGAAAACTCCCAATAACAGACAGTAGTGGGCAGCTGACTCTCAGGCAGAAGGAGCTCCTCCACCCTGGAAGAGTGTCCCTTTCCTCCATCGATGGCATTGATGTGAGGTGATACAGAATGAGCTCTGTGGCTTGGCCCTGCCCTCTCCTGGATACCTCCAGGAGGTAACTTAGCTTAAGTTAAAGTTAACTTAGGTAACTTAAAGGTAACTTAGGTTAAGTTAAAGACTTAACCCTGTCCTGACTGGAACATTATTCATCTTTCATACATGTGAGCACAGGTATCATTTCCATAGTCAGTGGCCCTCCCTCCAAGATTTCTGTTGAGTTCCTTTAGTCCATCCCTGTGGGTTCTATCCATCCTAGATGTACACACGATGCATACGATATACAATTCAGCATTACAGGCTATTCTCACCCAAAAATCAAATCTCCTTGAGGTATACATTGTGTTTCCCCATCTCTCTGCATTGTCCACCAAATGCCCCTGAGTTTTTGGGCAAAAACAATCCCACAGATGGTTTTGCCTCTGCTTGAGACAGGACTAATAATGTCACACATTGTACCGTGTCACACCATGTCTGGGACTTCATGCTTTCAGATGCATGTCACATAAATGTCACATGTGTACACCCCTGTCATGTCACATGTGTGTCATGTCCTAGATCTTAATTTGATACTAGAGCTGTGCATCAAGCAGGAGAAGGCAGCTCAGGAAATCAATTTTTATAACTATTTTCAGGGGTTCTGCTGAGGTTTTTTTACAGCTTACAGGGGGAAGATATGTCTAGTGAAGTTCACCTTGTTTGTGCAAAACATCCTTTTTCTCTAAAGACATTTTTCAAAGCTTGGGGAGATACAGGAGCTGATCCTGCAGACACTTTAAGTATGTGAGCCTGCCCATAATTAGATGTAAATTTGACAGTCATAACCGTGTGTAGCACTAGCATCTTCCTCACGCCTCAGCTAGCTCTATGTATCAGCAATCTATAAGCAAGTATTTCGCTGAAAAATTGTCTTGAAATGCTTGCTGGAGATGCTGCATGGGGAGAAAAACCAGCCTGAAAATGTTTTGAAAATCCACAGCAGAGCATGGCTACTGTGCTGAAGTGATGTGGTGATCCCCAAACCTAGAGCCAGGACAGGCAAAGCTTCCTTTTTCCATGACTGTAAATCTGCAGCTGACTCTAGCCCGACTCCAAAGCAGTTTGTGCAGACCAAATGCCAAAGAAAGTATGTATTTTTACACTGCCTGTGTTTGTCAAATAGTGAGCTCCAGCTTCTGCCTTTCCTTATGGATGCATGGTGAGTACCTCTTTACCATCCTTTCCTGCTTTCTGAATTATTAGACTGTTCCTACCTTACCTAATGCTTACTGTTCAGGAACTTAGAAAATGTCTTTGTTATTCTATGTGGGAGGACCAACTGCACAGACTGACTCCAGGGTGGGTTTTACCCAATTGCCAAAATTGAGGGCTCTTGTGCTCAAGGAAATAATAAAGGAAGCCTCATTTATTAAGAGACCTGTGTTTAATGCAAACAGCTCCTTCACCCTCTCTCTGGTTGCTGACAGCTGGGGCAGCACTGCAGACAAATGCCTGAGCTGAGACTGGAAGAGGTTTGTTTGCAAAGCCATGTATTGTGTGTGATGCTGTTTCCTTCTGCATGCTGCTTTTAAGAATTTATGGAGTAGGAGGGAATCTATGTAAAGAGAAGGATTTGTCCACAAAGATTGACAAAGTAAAAGAAATTCTTATGCAGAAGTTTCCTGCTTGTTTTCTCGTCTTCTATGTCCTACTGTATTCAAGTATTTTTGTTATTACTGTCATCTGTTTTGAGGAGAGGGTGGAGCTTATCTGTTTGTGGCCGAAGTGACTGACAGTATTTATTTTCCTGAGTCCTTGTGGGTGGGGACAGAGCACTCCTTCACCGTGGGAAGAGAAGATGAGTAGAGAAACAGACGGCAGTGCTGTGAGTATTTTCCCAGGTTTGGCAGAAAGCTGTCATGAACGCCTATCTTGTCTTTGCATGCAAGGAAACTGCTGGTTTTTCCACTGTTAGTCTGGTTTTAAGTGTAAGGTGAAGTACTCCATACCACACCCACCAGGAAAAGGCATCAAAGTTTAAACGATTGCTGATAGCTGTTGTAGTAGGCTCACTTTTATCAATTATAGTCTGTCTTGGCATTGACTTGGGGCTTTTGTATCGTAAAAGGTGCTCTTGCATTGACTCTTTCTGCATAAAATTACAGTGTCACATAACTGAGTCCATCTGCATTGAGAGTAAGGACATTTCTGAGGTTCCACAGAAAAATAGCTGACAATGCAGTGTGTTCACATGGATTTATACGTTGATCCTCAGTTTCATGTCAGTTTTGTTGCTCTGGGACCTCAGTTACCTGCACAGTTATTTCAGGTGTGTTACTGTTTTCATAATATTTCCCTGTCTCTGAAGAATTTTGAGAGCTACATATTTTGCTTACACCAATGAGAGAAGTGTGTCCTGCAGAAAGCTTGTGCAGCTAAGTAGTATAGCTCAGAAAAAGAGAGATGATTTGGGGTTTCTTTTTCGAGGGAAGCAATTTGGTACTATTACTCTATGTGTTGTGCTGCATGCCAGCATAAACTGGCATTTTATATTGCTTTAAAAAGGTTATCTGCAGGTGTCTTGCTTTGAGTCTGGTGCCTGCACACTTGCATGCTGCTGAATGGTTCATTGGGGTTTTTTGTGTGTTTTAAAAAAAATAGAATATTGAGTCACCTGTAAAAAAGACACTATCATGTAACAAAGAAAACTCTAGACGTGATTTTTATATGTCCATGACATTTATTAAATATGATCTATAAGTAACTTTGAATGGGTTTTTCAATAAATAGTTGTCTCAGGTTGTTGACAAAGTGACAATGAATGAGTTTTCCACAGAACATTGAGCCCCTAGGGCTTACAGAAAGGATCAAGTGTGATCTTAGAACAGACTGTCTTACCACCCACATTAAGAACATTCAGTGGTCCCAAAATGGACAACAAGCTGGTAGTATGCCACATGGCAAAATATATAAATTATTCATAATTAAATACTTCAATAAATAATGTAGCAGTAAAAACAAAAATAGTCATGCAATTTCTTTCTGCATATGTTGCAGGAAGCTCTCCAGTTCTTGGCGAAATTCAGGAAACCTTTTCTTGTCATTGAATTCACACGTCTTGCATTTCGGGTCTGAGGAATAACCAGTCTGCAATACAGATAATTTTATTGATTGGTGATAACTCTCTTGCTAGCTTGTTTTAACAATGATACATCAACCTCTGTAAAGATTTTACTTTAACAAAAAATAACCTTAAATATTGGTAGCCTAAAGAGTACTCGTGAAATGCTACAAGGATCTCTAAGCCATGGATTTTATTTTAGTAGTATGTCAGGGTGTACTACATTCATCCCTGGGCCCTCCAGTCATAAACTGATGGCATAGTTTTCAAAGCCATTGCTGTGTAAATAATTGTTATGCTCCTAAAAGCAAGCTTTTGTCAGCATAAGATGCTTTGCATGATTCAACAAAGAAAACAAACGTCATATTTTTTAAGTGTTGGCTTGTATAACTAGTAGGGCTCAAATCTATTTTACTGTATTAGATCACCATGCAAATAGCTGTTTTCATGTAGTTAATCTTAGCATATTTTTGTACAAACCCCTGTATTTTCAGGAGTTGATAACACAGATCTTGACACATAAACACAGCGAAACACTTACTTCTTTTTATCCTTTTTTTTTTGGTAGCACTTGTGAAAGATGGCATACCTTAAATTCCTCAAGATTCTTTTTGATATTTATGATATGTATCTGGTGCTCCTCTCCAACAGCTTGTTTCAAGAGTTCCAGTTCTCTCAGGTAACATTCTAGATTTGTCCAGTTGCATTCCTAGAACAGTCAGCAAAATTGTGATATGTGTGACTTGTTTTCCTTGTTCCAGTTTTCAAAATCTCAATTCCCTGTTGTTTTAGCCTCATCTCAGGAACTGAGCTGTTTGTTTTCTGCAGTGTATTACCGTTCGTTTGTTGCCCTCAAAGTTGTATTGGGCAGTGTTACATGTGGCTTTAATTCTGTAGCTTTTGAAAAGGAATGATCTTGACAAGATGCTTGAAGTGTTACAATATCTCTTGGGGACCCAAAGCTGCAATATTTATTTCTAAACTGAGCCTTACTCCTGGTTGCCATCAGAAAATCATGGGTTAGCAAACGGGTGGCCTCTCCTAGAGGCGTCTTCAGTTGATGCACTTTGGTTGCTCTATCTAATGTCTGCATCAGAGCTGGCTTTTGAACTGGGTAAATAACTTTATGCATCACTTTTGCAAGCTATTTCAGGCACTCACTGACAATATGTTACTGATCAGCCCCGAACATTTGCATTTAAGCCCTGGAGCTCTGAGACAGTCAGGTCTTAAAGCTGCCAGCACATGAGAAAAGGGACACAGATAAGGAAGTGGTTGCAGAATCTGACTTTAAATCTATACTGAAACAAAATTGTTGTTAAGTGAGAAGTCTTCTGAATTAGAAACTTACCAGAGGTTCAAAGCAGCTAACAGATTACTTGTGTAAAGCTTTTAACTACTTCCCAATACTAAATAATTCATGCTCTTGTTTATTGGGCTGTTTGCATGCCGAATGAAAGGTAGTACAAATCAGCAGCCTGTCTGCAGCAGAGCTGTACTTGGAACAATCTCTGCACGCTGATGTGCAGTGTTTTAGAGAGAGGTGACCACAGTGATGGTATTCTTGTGGAAATAAGTCTCAGGTATTAACTCAGTGCCATAAAACATGATTTATAGCTTATGTATCCAGAAGGGCTTGGTCAAGTTTTGCTCTGGAGGAGAATTTAGTAGAGCATACCTGGGTTTCATCATTGGTGGGATATAAAAGACTTACAACATCCTAAACTGAACCAACCAGTGGCTCTGCCTGTAGATAAAATGTGGGTGATTTCATGTGGATACTGCTTTAATCTATTTCTAAGTCTGGTTTCATTCTCAGAATTGTTCCTGTGTCAGAGTTAACACAACAGGATTGCCTTCTGCAAATCTTATAGCATCTTTAAATTGTTCATAAACCACTTTTTTCCTGTGAAGTCAACAATGTTTTATGCAGGATGAACACAAAGTATTCATTTTGTGTTGCTTATT
>WEIT01015500.1:118611-129207 GCA_013389985.1 Dryoscopus gambensis | reverse complement strand
ACCCTGCATGCCTCCCCCAGCCCCCAGCCCGCATCCCGGGGCGGGCAGGCAGCTGCGGGGATCCCGCATGCGTCCCCCAGCCCCGGGGCAGCCAGGCCAGAGCAGGCAGCTGCCGGCGCCAGACAACGCCCAGACCCTCCAGCTTTGAACCCAAAGAGGGCTTCTGGTGGGTGCTGGGGTGGCACAGGGAGCCAGGGAGCCCTGTACACGTGTCAGCCTGGGGGGCCCGGCCTGGCCTGAAGCAAACCCCCAACCCAGGCTGCAGCCCCTTTCCGTAGCCCCTGCCCGGGCTGCCCCACCAGGTCCCACAGGAGCTCCCAGCCCTTCAGGGAGCCTGCATCCCCTCAGCTCTGCAGAGCTGTGGGATAGCCTGTCCCGGGCACGGGCAGGATTTGGCCCTAATTGGGACGCTCTGCACTCAGGAACACGTATCTGCATGTGCTGCACTGGCACAAAAAAGCTTAAAGCACTTTGAGACGTGGCAGCGGCAAAACCCTTCATTATCCCAGAGGCTTTGCTCTGCTGGGCTCAGTGTCCCTCGGCCCCTGCATCGTCCCTGCTCTGCTCACGCTGGCTGGGAATCAGGGTTGGAGTTGGGGCAGCCCCTGGTTTGCAGCACCATGAGCAGGGGGGAGAATTGGGGGCACAGAAACAACTTGGGCCGTGCTGGGGCTGAGCCCCAGCACCATGTAGCAATAAAAATTTCCCAGGCAGGTGTTTTTTGGAGCTCTGGAAAGGAAAGGGGTTCACAGTTTGATGTGTCTTATCTTTCTTGTGAGCATCAATGGGAGAGAAAATAACTGCAGTTGGAACCTGGGGACGCTCACTGCTAAAAGAATTCTCTGCCAGGAGAACATCTGCTGCCCTAGTAGTTTCTTGGAGTATTTTAAGGTTTAAAAATAAAAACAAATTTGCAGTTTAAAAATGAGGCTGGGACGTCGTCTTTCCTCCTCAGTGCATAAAGCTCCAGTGTGCCATTTACGAAATGATTTGGAAGCAGCAGGAAGCCCCAGAGCTGCCGGCCTCCAGGCAGCTCAGTGGGTGAGATGTGGGGAGGGTGTTGATGGCTTCTGGGGGTGCAGGGTCAGGCTGAAGTCCTGACCAGTGCCCCAGGGGCCAGCTGCCCTCCAACAGCAGGGTATGGAGCCCACCAGGATCCATGTGTGTGAGCTACGGGCTCTGCCTGCAGCACAGGGACTCACAGGCTGTGGTGGGAGACCTGCACCCTGGGAGGGGGCAGCCCTGTCCCCCCGCTCTGCCCCACCAGCACTGGCAGCTTTGGGAACTTGATCCTTTTTCCTGGCTCTGATGGGTCTGTCCCTTTGCCCCAGCTATGACCGAGGGGCCACGGTGGCCGGCGTGGTGGGCGTCGGGCGGCTGATCACGGGCATGGACCGGGGGCTGCAGGGCATGTGCGTGAACGAGCGGCGTCACCTCATCGTGCCACCCCACCTGGGCTACGGCAGCATCGGCGTGGGTAAGGGGCCCTGGCACGGGGGGCTGAGGGAGCAAATCCCCCCGGGCTGGCAGGGTTAGCAGGGACAGGGCTCCAGTGCCCCCCTGGCATGCAGGGCTCCAGCGCCCCCCCAGCAGATGCAGCCTAAGGGTGGCTCCGTGGCCAGGGCAAGTGGTGCTGAAGTGGGGCTTCCCTGGGAATGAGGGGTCCTGCCCCCAGCCAGACTGTGCTGCTTTTCCAGGAGCTGGCACGGGTCTCCAGTAGCCCTGAGCAGCAGTGGGTTCAGGGGAGGCTCCAGGGGACAGAGCCAGTGGCTGGCCTGGGCTCAGTGTTGGTCCAACTTAAGGTGCTCTGTCCTTGCTGCTGCCCCTTTAGCGGGGCTGATCCCCCCAGATGCCACCCTGTACTTCGATGTGGTCATGCTGGACATCTGGAACAAGAATGACAAGCTGCAGATCACCACCCTGTCCAAACCCGAGCGCTGCAACCGCACGGTGGAGAACTCAGACTTTGTGCGGTACCACTACAACGGCACGCTGCTGGACGGGACCCCCTTCGACTCCAGGTATGGGCCACTGGCATGCACCCTGGCCTCAGGACACGGGGCTGTGGGGCTGGGATGCACCTTCTGCCTTGACACTGGGCCACTAGGGGTGGCTGGGACCCCGGGACACCGGCCTGGGCACACAGTCAAAGCAGCCTCGCTCTGTACTCTACCCTGCCTCCCCAGCAGGGCTGGTGCAGCTCCCTGACCCCCAAACCAGCCTCTGGCACAGCACAGCTCTGGCTGGGGCTGCTGGTGTGGCCTCAGAGCCACCCCCACCTTCATTCTCCACCCTAGCTACAGCAAGGGCAGCACCTACGACACTTATGTGGGCACTGGGTGGCTGATCAAGGGCATGGACCAGGGGCTGCTGGGCATGTGTGCTGGGGAGAAGAGGAGCATCATCATCCCCCCATTCCTGGCCTACGGGGAGAAGGGCTACGGTGAGCCAGGCACCACCCCATCGTGCCAGCCCCTTCCCTCCCAGCTCTGACCAGAGCCCCCTGGTGCAGTAGGACCCTCCTTCAGGCTGACCTGTGTCCTCTCCCAGGGACCGTGATCCCACCGCAGGCATCACTGGTGTTCAGCGTGCTGCTGGTGGATTTCCACAATCCCAAGGATGGTGTCTTCCTGGAGCACTTGGAGGTGCCAGAGTCCTGCAAGCGCCGGGCCGTGACCGGGGACTTTGTCCGCTACCACTACAACGGGACACTCATGGATGGGACACTCTTTGACTCCAGGTGTGGGGGGATGCAGCTGCATGGGGCGAGTCCCTGACGTCCTCTCCTGCTCCACGGCTGCAAGGGAAGGCTGGAGAGGGGACAATGGGCGTGAAATAGGCTAAAATGGACAATATCTGTTTGTTGCATCTCTAGGAGCGAGGTTTGGTTCCTGGGGGACCCGGAGAGGCTGGGAGAAGGGGTGTGGGTTGGGGCGTAGGGTGTAGGGACTGGGGGGGATTGATGGTGCTGGGGGTTCTCTTGCTGCAGTTACTCCCGCAATCAGACCTACAACACCTACATTGGGAAGGGCTACATCATCCCTGGCATGGATCAGGGCCTGCAGGGGGTCTGCATGGGAGAGCAGCGGCGAGTGGTCATCCCCCCACACCTGGCTTACGGGGAGAACGGCGCAGGTAAACGTGCAGAGGGCTCTGAAGGACGGGCACATCAAGGGGTGTGGGAAGAAGCAGGGAAAGGCTTTGCGAGCCCTGCAGCGCTCCAGCAGCTCTCCTCATCCTCCTCTTCCAGGAGATAAAATTCCTGGCTCAGCCGTGCTCATCTTTGATGTCCACGTTATCGACTTCCACAACCCCGCGGACCCGGTGGAGATTGAGACCGTGTTCCGGCCCGAGGGCTGCAACGTCACCACCCGCGACCGCGACTTTGTCCGCTACCACTACAACTGCTCCTTGCTGGACGGCACCCGGCTCTTCTCCTCGTGCGTGCCCCGAGTATTCCCGTCCTTCCTGGGGCCAAATCCTGGCTGGCACTGGGGGTGGGCAGGCACTGGGCAGCACTGGGACCATCTGCTCTGCAACAGGCAGCACTGGAGCATCGGCCACAGGGCAGCGGGATGGGGCAGCAGGGAGGAGGATTCAAGGAACACAGTGGGATGGACACAGCAGTGGCATGGAGGGTGTGGAACTTCATGGCATACCAGGATGGAGGATGTGGGATTCTGGGCCATGGTGGGATGGAGGGGTTGGGATTTCAGGGCTGCCCACTAGATCCAAGGGACTTTTCTCACCTGCACTGTTTTCTCTGTGCCGCCTGCAGCCACGACTACGAGAAGCCCCAGGAGGTAACTCTGGGGGCCAACAAGGTGATCGAGGGGCTCAACAGTGGCCTCCTGGACATGTGTGCGGGGGAGAGGCGGGTGCTCATCGTCCCCCCACACCTGGGCCACGGGGAGAGCGGAGGTAGGGGAGCGGCGGCCCACGTGTGCCGTGCAAATTGGGGGATCAGGGCTTTGCCTTGCTCTCTGTGGTGCTGGAGCCTTTGCTGTGTTTCCAGCCCGGGGGGTGCCTGGCAGCGCCGTGCTCCGCTTCGAGGTGGAGCTGATCTCCATGGAGGAGGGGGTTCCCGAGGGCTACCTCTTCATCTGGCACGGGGAGCCGCCAGCCAGCCTGTACGAGCAGATGGACCTCAACAAAGATGGGGGGATCCCTGCTGATGAGGTGAGTGGGTCCCAAATGGTGGGGCGCAGGAGGGAATAGGGGCAACAGGGGACCCCACCCCAGAGAGCAGCACGTGAAGGGCACTTCTGCCCCTGGGCATTTGGGAGCCTGCAGAGCTGTGCAGGAAGAACACCCCAGCCCAGAGCAGAGCTGCTGGGTGCGGGCAGTGTCCCCAAGAACAGCCTCTGCTCCAGTCCCTGCCTGTCCTTGGCATGGGCTGTGGTCTCACTGCCCTGCCCGGTGCTGGCTGCACAGAGCCAAGCAGCATCTCTTCCCTCTCCCCTCTCCAGTTCTCCACCTTCATCAAGACCCAGGTGGCAGAGGGGAAAGGCCGCCTCATGCCCAGCTCCGACCCAGAGAAAGTCATTGCTGACATGTTCCGGAACCAGGACCGCAACCAGGATGGGAAGATCACGCCTGACGAGCTGAAGCTAAAGTCGGATGAGGACCAGGAGAAGATTCATGAGGAGCTCTGAGGAGCAGTCCCTGCTGTTCCTGGAGACAGGACTCATCCTGGCCATGTCATGGCCGGTCTCCCACCCCGGGAATCTGCCCCTGCCCCTCCCCAGTCCTGCAAGGGGGGTGGGCTTTGATTTTCACCTCTTACTAACTGAGGGTATTTCGATGTGATCTCCTGAGCAGGAAAACTCAGCCCCCAGCTAATAAACCCAGAGAAGAAGATATCCCCTCCCTGAGCCACTTCATCCCCCACCAGCGACTGCAGGTCCAGCTCCAGCCCCCTCACCTGTCCGTGCTGCCTCAGGGGGCAGGCAGGATGTAGGGGGACTCTCCCTCACCTCCACCACACCATTTTGTAGTTTAGGGTTGGGAATTGGGGTTTTTTATATACACACTTAGAATTCTTTAGAGAGAGGAAAGAGAACCCTTTTGTCCCAGTCCCTGCTCTGCCCCTGCTGCCATCCCCCCCGGGACAAGAGGCTGAAGGGGGCTCAGGTGCCCAGGGTGAAACCCCGATACTCTGCAGGCATCTGCTGTCCCAAAAGTCTGGGCCCCCCAAAACTGTGGGGATGGGACCTGGCAAACCCCTCATCAGCTGGGAGAAGGGAAACAGAGCCTCATCCCCCAGCCCTCAGGGAGCATCATCATCCACCCCAATGCCCTCCCCACCTCCAGCCCCCAGTGGCTGAGACAAATCAGACAAATCAGACCAATTTAGTTTCGATGGTTACAGCCTTGGAGTGCTCAGGTTCTCCAGCTGGGACCAGCACAGCTCCCAAAGCCTCTGCACAGTCTGTCCTCCACAGGGACTGAAGAAACGCAGGAGCACAGCAGTGCAGAGCGAACCCCTCAAATGGTCACTCTGCCTTTCACCAAATAAATAATTCTTCCAGGTTTCCAAGGTTTGACTGCGTCTGGTTACTTTGCCACGAAACACTTCCGTGTGTTGGGGTAGCGGCACAGGGACCAGCTTTACTGGTGCCCAGGGGGATTCCAGGCTCCAGCATCCCCTGGGTCTGGCAGGGGAAACCGGAATTCCCCCCAGGGATCCTCCACCAAAGCCAACAGGGCTTCAGCTCCAGCACCCAGTGAGGGCTGGGGGGCTCTGGTGGGATGTGGAGCTGGGCAGCAGAGGCAGCTGCCAGCACCAGCCCCTCGTTGCTGGGTACAAACCACCTGTGACCCAGCTTTAGCCAATTATGTTTTTATTCCAACACAGAGAACGAATCTTGTCTTCCAAACGTCCCACATAACCAGAGGTTACACAGAAATAAAATGGCTTTTTCCTATTGCTGCTCTGAGAGCCCAGGATCAGCCCAGAAATTTAGTACACAAACACGGTCAGGTAAACATTCCTTAAAACCCAAAATTCTGCCACTGGCCTCTCTTCCCCCATCCCCACCCCTCCTCCTCTGATCCCTGGCAGACAAACTTACTTCTGGCTTTGGGCAGCAGCAGCAGCCGAGCTCCGGGCGGCTTCAGGGACGGCTGGAAAAGCATTTTTTCCACAATAAGAGCTGTACTGGTGCAAGAGGGACAGGTGAGCTGAGACACGGGGCCAGAGAGCTGCTGGTTTACACGGGGAATGTGGGGCTGGGTGATGTGATGTCCAGCAGGGCCACACCAGCCCAGTGGCTGCACTGGCACCAAGGTCAGCCTGGGAGCTTTGAAGCCCACAAAAAACAGGACAAGAGAGAGAGAGACTTGTTTTCTTAAGCAGGAACACATCTAAACCGGGTCTGTCCTCAGCCCACAGTAAACTGTCTCCATTCCACCCTGAGCTGCTGAAGCAAGTGCAGAACATCTCTTTCTGAAGCATGGAATGGTTTGTCGTGGCCTCAGGAGGTGGCAGGGATGAATTCCCAGTGGGATGAAGTCCAAGTGGGATAGAGTCAGTCTGGCTGGGAAACTGCAGAGCCAGGCAAAGTTGAGGTAAAGGGAATGGAGAAGCTTCCTCCGTCTCACCTCTCCTGCTTACCAGGGCTGGCCGAGGGCATCAGTGAGGTCGGGATGGAGCCCAGCCAGTACCAGCAGGTCCCCTCCAGCTCTGTCACGGGAAGGACATTCCCTGCCCAGTGCCTGCTGTGTGGCTGGAGCTGGGACATCTCCCCAGCTCATGTCTCAGCGAGGATGTACCGCAGGATCCCGTTGACCACGTCCAGCGTCTCATCACTCTCGAGCACAATGTCATAGGAATCCAGGTACTTCCCCCTCCACTCTTCCACCTGCCAGGACCGTGAGTATGCAACAGCTGACAGCGAAGACATTACACTCACAGCCTTCACTACCCAAAAGGAGGTCAATAACTACCCTGACCATTTCCCACACACAGCAGGAGCTCAGCAGACACTCCCAGGTCCCTCCGCTCACCCCACGGGAGCTCGTACGAATCTGTCACATGCCCAAATCACCCCCTGCCCCTCCCTGCTGGACCCAGGCCTGGCACCTGGGGAAGGCTGCTAGGGAAGCACCAAACTGCTCCTCACACCCACCTTGTCATTGAGAAAGCCAATTTTGAGGATGTTCTCCACGCTGGGAACGCCATCTGCCATCGTCAGGTCACCCATGGAGTCCCCCAGCAGGATGATGCTCGTCCTTGTGCTCAGCTGCTGGAAGTACCCCGTGCCCTGCAGCACGGTGTTGTTCTTGTTGTAGGTGTGGATGAGGGGCCCCTTGAAGTGCGTGAGGACTCCCTGAGCATGTGGGACAGACAGGCAGACAGCTCTTAACCCGATGGTGTCACTGTTAATCATGGCCCAGCCCCAGGTCCCAGCCCCACGCCTCTCCCCTCACACACTCACCACACAGATGCCGTGCAAGAACTCACATCATCATTGAAGTCCATGTAGTTGGACACCACGTTGACATTGGAGTAGAAGACGCTGGCCTGACGGATAATCTCTTCCAGGATATCACCGACGCCAGCAGAGAAGATGAACAGGGGGACGTTGTTCTTATGCAGCTGATCAAAGAACTCCTGGAAGCCATCCCTAGAGCAGGAGTGTGCATTGCACGGGGCTGTGCTACCAGCCCCTGGCGCAGTGCCCGGTGCCCTGGGCCGGCAGCGTGCTCAGCCCAGCTCCTGTTCCTGCCCAGCACTTCCCAAACAGAAACACACACGTAAGCTCTGCAAACAGCACGAGCTGAGCTCTCTGCAGCACCAGCCCTCCCGTGGCCCTCCCTGTGCAGAACCCCAGAGTTCTGGGTGCAGCAGCTGGGTGGGCGCTCGTGGGAACACGGAGCACTGCAGCCTTTTGCCTGGCATCTCCTGAGCACATCGGCTGCTCAGCAGGGGCACGAGGCACAGCCTGCCCGCACGCACCCACGCGAGTGGGCGCTGCCCGGAACCACGTGGGAGAGGTGCAACAGGTCGGACTGGCTGGGAGGATGATCAGACCGACCTGTGACAGCCTCAGTCTGCCAGCACACAACCCCGTGCAGAAGTAGAACTTGGGCTCATGAAAAGCCATCTCCTCCCTGAGCCTGGCAGCACCCTGGCAGAGCCCAGCTCCCCGAGCCAGCCTTAGGGCCACAGCGGCCAGGTCAGCTTTAGCAGCAAATTCTAGCACAACATTTTTGTGTGAAAAATGCGGGCGAAATCTGCTGCTGAGCCAAGGGCCTGCATAAGGCTTGGCAGCTGCAGCGCAAAGAACACATCTGTGCTGGAAGCAGGGAGCTGCACGCTGCCCCTGCACCCCACCCTGCAAATGGGGAGCTGTGCCCGGCACCCGCCCCTCAGCTGCTCCTCGCCAAGGCCCGGGAGAGGGGGTAGTGGCTTCAGAGCAGGAAGGCAGCAGCCTCCAGCCAAGGAGCGAGCTCAGGCTGCGGCTCATGTTCTGACTTTGTTAGAACTCAGCCCCAGGGAGTGAGCGAGGGAGGCTGGCACTGGTCACGCTGCAGCGTGGTGGCAGCACAGAGGCCTGGCTGCATGGGCAGGAGAGAAGGGCTGTGGGCAGCCAAGCTGTACCTCAGCATCACGTCCCTGTGCCCAAACCTCAACACCACATCCCCGTGCCCGTACCTGAGCATCACTTCTGACTCTCTGACGATCTGGGCTATGTCACTTTTGTGGATCTTCTGCTGCACCAGCAGCTTGTGGGCCTTGGTCCACCTGGGGAAAGGCAGCAGTGGCAGAGCTCCCAGGCAGAGGCCCTGAGCAGTCAGAAACAACAACTAAAGCTTGCAGGATCGCTGCCAAGCCCAGGGATGATTCAAGCCTCATGTCCTGTAGTCCTCAGGGACAAGAGGTTGTCAGGACAAGGTCAACATCATCACAAACAGCACTCACCACTCCACCATGAGGGGATATTTCTCTTCCAGGGTCCGGTTGGGATCTATTTCAATGGGATAGTAATAGTGGAGCAGATCCTTCAGCTGGAGGGTCACACAGAGGGAAAAAGAACAAAGTGAACATCAGGTCTAAAGAGACTATAAACAAAACTAGCACTTCTGAAATCCTCCAAAGCATCACTCTTCCTAAACACAACCAAAGCCTTGTCACTTAGCAGCTTCCCTCTGAGCACATCTGGAACTCTTCCCAGCCTAGCTGGTCCTCACCTCGCTCCAAATGCTGCATGTACAGACACCCCTCCCCTTCCTCCTCTTATCGAACTGGAACACCCACAGCTGCACATGCAAATTTGAGTTTCCTTTTTAACTTCCCTCCTGTCACTGCTGGCTGAAATGCAGCCTGGACACTTTCCCACTCCATCCTGGCAGCCAGCACAGCTGGGAGAGCTGCCACACTGGCCAGTGTGACCTCCCGATGATGGGTGACAGGTTCAACAGTCACCGAGCCAAGACGTGGTGCCTTACACACAGCACCCACCTTCTTCTTGCCATCCTCACTGATAACACGGCTGGTATCAAGGATATCTGCAAAGAAAACAAAACACCAATGATGTAGCACAGAAATAGAAAAAAACTTTCTGACAGCAACTCCCGCAGTGCCGGATCTTCCCAGTGCAGGCTGTGGTGACACCGCGACCCGAGCACAGGCTCGCCGTGGGGTCCCATTGCAGTGAGTCCCACTGTGAGCCCACAGCAGGCACCGATCACAGAGCCTGGCCTGGCCAGGACAGCGGCCTCAGTGCCCGTGGGCAGTTGGGCAGTGGGATGAAGGCAGCCAGCTGGCTCCCGGCTCCTGCAGTGGGCAGTGGGCAGCTGGCGCCAGGCAGTGAAGCCCAGAGCTGCGTGGAGGACAGGACGGAGCAGCCAGGCTTGGCAGAGGAGGGCACAAAGGGTGACAGGAACCACGTCAAATACAAACACAGAAACCAAACAGAACTAGCGACAGTAAAAACAACGGCTTCCACTCACTGTGCGATGTGGGGCAGCGCCTGCCATTGCACCCAAACCTGCTCAGCGTCATGTCAAAGTCAGAAATTACCTGGAAGAGGGGAGAAAACCAAATCCATGCGTGACCCAGCGCATTCTGTCCTGGCCAGAGGGAGCCCAAGGTGCTGCCACCTGCGAGACGTGCACCCAGCACCCCTGGTCTCCCGTGGGCACAGACTGGCAGCGACGACCTGGCCGCTTCTACCAGCCGCGAGGCAGATGATGTCCTCACTCTCCCACCCCGCAGCTCTTATCGGCACCGAATGGCTTCATCCTGCCTGGGCGGAGCAGGGGTCTAGGGACTGCCGCACAGTTACAGCTTCATAACTGGGAGCCAAAAGGTCCGTCCGGGGGGAGCCACCAGTCTTCCCTCTCCTCTGGGGCTTCTCCCTCTCCAGCTGCACCCCTCGCCGCAGGCGCTTCCTCGCGGGGCTCGGAGAAGCCGGGCCGGGGCCGGGGGACGAGGAAGGGGCAGCTGAGAAACGGAGCGAACACGGGCGATACCCGCGGGGCCGGTACCTGCAGCTTGGCCACCCCCTGCTCCCGGAGCGACTGGATGACCTCCCGCACACGCTCGGGCTGCCGGATCCGGACCGTAGCCTTCTCTAGCTCGGGCACCTG
>WEIT01015500.1:107664-118341 GCA_013389985.1 Dryoscopus gambensis | reverse complement strand
AGTCGCCGGCGGGGGCCGTTCGTGCCCGCAGGGCTCCCGGCTCGGAACCACTCCGCAGCCCCGGGAACACTGAGAACGCTGAGTCACGGAACACTGACGGGGGGAGAAGCCCTCAAAGAACCATCCCCCAGCATTGCCAAGGCCACCGCTAACCGATGTTCCTAAGTGACACATCCACAAGACTTTTAAGCACCTCCAGGGGTGAGGATCCACCATTACTGCCCTCGGCAGCCCCTTCGGAAAAAAAAGTTTCCAAAATTTCCAATATACAACCTTACCCCCCCTTCCCCCCCCTGCTTCCGGCACAACTTCAGTGACAAAGCGGCAGGGACAGTGTGTGTGACAGCACTGTCATGAGCTGAACTGTACCTCAGCTTCCTCCTGGGCGAGGTGGCACAAGACCCTTCAGCAGTGGTTGGTGCCCAGATTTGGGTGCTGTTAACACGAAAATTTTACTGAAGAGTTATTACTGAAGAGTTGCCGGGGCATCGATCACATGGCTGGTTTTGCTCCAAGCACCCATCATCACGGTGCAGGTCTGGGACCCAGCATAACCTGGGGTTTTAGGGAAGCAAAGGCTGGGGGCAACCACAGAATGCTGGGCCTGGGTCACCCCTGCATCTGTGATGTCATTATGGGGCACAATCCAAAACCAGCAAGGGCGTTCAGGGCTGGATGTTTGGGGACAACACCAGAGTGCTCCACACACCTCAGCAAGGTCCACTGCCTCTGGCTCCAACGGGGGGGACAGCTTGGCACCCACCAAATATTCATCCTCCAACATGGAGAGGAAGATGAGCGATAGGAGTAGTAGCATCTCCAATGAGCTCCGCCTGGAAGGGAGATTCTGTGATGTGATCATCAGTGTGGATGGGGTGGAATTCAAGGCTCACAAGCTCATCCTCTCTTGCTGCAGTATCTACTTCAGGTCAGTACTTGAAACACAAGGGAATGGGGACAAACAACCTTTATTGATGTCACCCTGCCTCAGCATGTCTCCAGGACTTCCACCTGCACTGAACCTCTCATCAAACGATTTCCTATAGTCCTCAGACCACCCTGAACACCAGGATTAATCCACAGCCCAGCATATATCTGTGGCTCTGCCAGTGGTGTTGGAGGAGCCCCAGACACAGCGCAAGGCTGGAGCCTGGGCAGCCTGGCCCAGCTGCCACAGGGCAGCTTTGCCTTCCCCACACCCTGTGATTCTCTGGGGTTCAAGACCAAGTGTTGGTGCTGCACCTGGGTTGAGGCAGCCCCACCTGGGTATCAATCCAGGCTGGGGGATGAGCGGATTGAGAGCAGCCTTGGGGAGAAGGAGTTGGGGTGCTGCTGGGTGAGAGACTGAACACGCCCTGGCTACGTGCACTGGCACCCAGAAACCCCCCACTGTCCTGGGCTCATCCCCACAGTGTGGGCAGCAGGCGATGGGGGGATTCTGCCCCTCTGCTCCTCTCAGGTGAAACCCCCTGTCCTGCCGCCTCCAGCTCCAGAGGCGGTGTCTCCTTTTTCAAACAACCAGTGAGTAAAACATTAATCAATAAACCATGGAGCCTCCCAGAATGGCTCCTACCAGAGCCAAAACTGGTGCCCTGGAGGCGGGGGGAGCACAGGGGATCCAGGGGCAGGGCTTAACGCAGCAACTCCATGTTTTCAGGACTCTGTTTACCAACTGGGCCAGTGCAGACAAGATGGTCTATCAAATTCCTGGCATTTCAGCTGAAATGATGGGTCTCATCATCAATTATGCCTACACCGGGACAGTACCGATCACGGAGGACAATGTTGAGAGTTTGCTTGCCGCAGCAGACCAGTTCAATGTCATGGGCATCGTCAGCCTGTGCTGTGAGTTCCTCAGTTCCAGGCTGTGCTTTGAGAATTGCATTGGCATTTGCAGACTCACTGACTATTACCACTGCCCCAAACTGCGCGCAGCTGCCTGCGTGTACATCCTGCATCACTTCGAGGAGGTGTCCCAAGTGTCCGAGGAGTTCCTAGACCTCTCTGCTGAGGAGCTGGCACACATCATTGAGAAGGATGAGCTTAACGTGCGGCGAGAAGAAGCTGTGTTTGAGGCTGTGCTGAGGTGGATTGCGCATGAGCCGCAGAACAGGAGGCAGCACATCGCCTGCTTGCTCAGCAAGGTGGGTGCAGCGCACCTTGGAACTGTCCCCAAATGCTACCGAGGGGGAAACCATCAGTACTAGTACTCCAACCCCCTCCTTGCATGTTTCAGGTTCGACTGGCACTCCTACAATCCGACTACTTCATGAACAACGTCAAAGCTCACGAGTACGTGAAGGACAATGCCGACTGCAAAGATCTCATCATCAGTGCCTTGTCCGAAATCTACGACCTGAACTCCTACGGCCAGAGTTCCTCGGTCAACACCAACCCACTCACCCGGCCGCGCCTGCCCTACGCCATCCTCTTTGCCATCGGCGGCTGGAGCGGGGGCGGCGCGACCAGCGCCATCGAGACCTATGATGGCCGCACTGACAAGTGGCTGAACATCCCCTGGGAGCAAGAGAACCCCGTTGCCTATCATGGCTCGGCTTATTTGAAAGGCCACGTCTATGTTATCGGTGGATTTGATGGCACAGATTATTTCAACATCGTCAAACGGTTTGATCCACTCCAGAAGACATGGCAGCAGGTAGCACCCATGCACTCACGGCGCTGCTATGTCAGCGTCACCGTGGTGGACAACTTCATCTATGCCATGGGAGGGTTTGATGGGTACATGCGGCTCAACACAGCAGAGCAGTATGACCCAGACACCAACCAGTGGACCCTGATCACCCCCATGCACGAGCAGAGGAGCGATGCCAGTGCAACCACGCTGAATGGAAAGGTAAACTAACCCCACCTAAGAGTAGCTGGGGTTGCAGCATGAAGGAAGTTCACATAAACCTTCTCTAAATTTGTAACACTTAAATTCATAACAATTCATTAAATCCTGGAGCTGCAGATATACAGCAGCCTGCCTGCTGTGGCAGAGATGTGACCAGGAGTACAAAAACTCTTCCAGAGCTGCTGCCCATCTGGGGCCTGACAGCCCTTTGCCGGCCATAGGTGCAATACCAGGCCTGTCTGCTTCATGCAGCTTGGAAAATCAAGAGTCTAACTCTTGCTGGCATCAACTCTTTGCACTGCTGCTCCTTCAAAACCAGGATGACGAGACCATTCCCATTCTGAAACAAAACACCCCAAAAATCCTGCTACACCATTCTTTTTCTCTTCAACATATATTCTCACCAAGGGTCTAACCAGCCCACTCACACTTTTCCACCTCTCCTGTCCCCAGGTGTACATCTGTGGTGGGTTTGATGGTGATCAGTGCCTCAGCTCAGCTGAAGTGTTCAACCCCACCACAAACCAGTGGTCCCTGATCACCCCAATGAGCAGCAGGAGAAGCGGAGTTGGGGTGATGGCGTACGGGAACCAGGTGTACGCGGTAAGGGCCAACACCACCCAGCACTGCAGCCATTTGGGTGGCTGCAGTCCCCAGACCTCCACGGTGGCCATGTGTTTAAATGAGGTTTAGGGAAGTCAAGAGCCAGAACAGTGGATGCACTTCCCAACATTATCACCCATCACACGCTTTTGGGTATGAAAATGGTGTTTGGCAATGTTTAAGCAGCTGCAGCAAAGAACACAATTTCTGCCACTGCCAACAGCATCAGCAGCACAGAGCAGGGGCTTGGGCCTGTTCATCCATTGTTTATCTTCTCCATGGACTGCATCCAACCTTTGGAGCACTGTCAAAATTGACAGTTGCATAAAGTGCTTTAGAAAGCTGCTCAGAGAGCAGGGAGCAGACTGCCATAAGCAAGAATCATGTTCGGAGAGCTCATGCTCTCCACAATGCTCAGACTGCAGCCAGGGAAGCAGGAGCAGCTCCCATCTCAGGGGTGCATGACAGGATCTGGCTGAGGAAAGGCCCCTTTCAGCTCTGTCCCTTTGGCATTCACAGGTTGGAGGGTTTGATGGGAACAGCCGGCTGCAGAGCGTGGAAGCGTACAACCCTGTCGCCAACGCCTGGCACGCCGTGCCCTCCATGCTCAATCCACGCAGCAACTTTGGCATTGAGGTGATGGACGGCCTGTTGTTCGTGGTCGGGGGATTTAACGGGTTCAGCACCACTGTTGCCACCGAGTGCTACGAGGAGGACAGCAACGAGTGGTACGACGCCCACAGCATGGGCATCACCCGCAGCGCCGTCAGCTGCTGCGTGGTGCCAGGGCTCTCCAACGTCATGGAATACATTGCCAGGCAACACTACTACCAGCACAGCTCCTCCATGGATATCTTGTTCACCAGTTCATCTCGGAGCTCGCCGTTGTAAATAGTTCCCCTTAGCTAGGAGTGTTGTGATCAGCCATCACTGGATGCTTGTGTAAATAGTTCTGCGTATCTAATAAAGTCTTCTGAGCATCCCATCATTGGATGCCTGTGTAAATAGTTCTCTTTAGGTAATAAAGTCCCCATGGCAGCAAGGGAGTATGTTCTCCTGTTCTAAAACAGAAACAATTGTAACAGGCCAAAAGGATCATTAGGATTTAGAACTTGCGCTAGACAGCACCACTGAACCTGAGTATCAGCCACACCCTAAACATCAACTTAAAAAATCAAAAGCACAACACAATGCTAGAGAAATAAAAGGTTTATTTTCATTAATTCACCTCTTACAATAAACTTTAGTACAGTGTATTTAAGGTCAAGAACAGGACAGCAGGATCTGTTTCAAAGGGCTTATGACACACACTACTTTACCTCACAGATAAGGACAGGAGTGCTGCTCCCTGGCACACTGCTGTCCCTCTGTTCATATGCCAGGAGAGCAGAGCTGCTGCAACCCACAGTGACATGGACCCACAAGGAGAATCTGACTATTAATGGTCATCAAACAGCTTGTTAGTTCCACACTCTACATTCATATTAGTAACAGGGTTAGATCCGCAAGAGCACCTTTTTTATCAGATTCCACCCAGGGCTGTCAAAGAGGAGATGGCTTGTACCCCAACCTAAGGTGGGCAGAGCTGAAAATAAATTCAAGCCACAAACCACTTCCTTTACACTTGCTTTTCAAAGCCCATTGGATGTTACAATATCCTGTTACAAGGCTGTGTTAAGAACAACACAAAAAGTTGTAATTCCTCGGGGCTGGGTTTGTTGTCAGCCACCAGGGTATTCCACAACACACAAGATGAGCCAAGAGTTTGGATTTTAATATTTACTGTAACAGAGAAAAATGCCATTGCAATAGTCAAGCAGAATGCTGGGCACAGTCGTTCACAGCACATGTAACATCGGGCTGTTTGCTTCAACTCTGGAGTGGTCTCCCACTATGTGCAAGGGAGTCTTATTAAAAAGACACACAACCCCTGGCTACTAATGGATTATCCAGGCAGTTATAAAATATTATGTACACAAATGGCCCCTGGGAGTTACTACAGCGACTGTCAGCACCTGCCAGGTGCCACTGGTACTTGGAGCAGAAAGTCAGGACATGACACGTGTGTTTTGTGGCAGGTATCAGGACAGCTGTAGAGGTGTGATTGTCCTACAGAGGAGGAAAACTCCCCTCAATGTCCTTTTCCTTTAGTGAGGCCAGCAGTCAGCCTTCTCAGCCCTACTGAACACACACTGGCATCCTGCTGACAGCTGACCAGCCACTAGAAACACACAGGAAGAATTCCCAGGCTTTTGTTTATTGGGATCATTTGATAAACACCCAGCAAGCTATGGTGGTCAAGGGCCACAAGGAATTGTTAGGGATTCACAGGCTCGTGGGCTAAACTGCAGCCACAGCTATGAATGCAATTCTCCCAGCACCCCATGTGATGTAATGGATCGTTTGACCTATCAGTCACAAACCACATCAGTGCCACCAGTCCACCGGAATTCAAAGCTAAAAAACCCCAACTGCTTAAAACTATCTCAGAACAGGCAGAGCAAATATTAAGAGCAGCCTGTGCTGCTGCCAGGCCCCCCCTCCCTGGAGCACACAGAGGGACAACATGGCACACACGGCATGCGGCTGGCACACATGGGTTACCTGTCCAGGGATGGGGCTGGGCTCACACTGTCTCTCAGCAGAGTGCTTTTAGTGAATGCCACAGCTTGTCCGTCAGCCCAAAGTCCTCCTGGGAAGTGCAATGTCAATTTTGCTTAAAAAAAAGCAAGACTGCAAGGTGTGTTCTCGCCTCTTTGTTGCACAGTGCCATGCATTAAATATTCAGCTCCTATTCCAACTGAAAGAACCATCTTGGTGTTTCTCCCTACAAATTGTCCCTATTCGATGATCGACTACAAGAGGGCTTGGAGAGAGCTGTGGTGATGTGACCTACCACTCTCCAACTGCCTGTTAAATCCCTCCAGCCAGTTCAGCAGGGTGGAGGACATGAACTTCTCTCTGTTGCTTTGGTGCAAAGTCTGGGAAAGTATCCTAAAATCAGCTCCCACAAATTGCTATTACATGGATGGATTCAGCACTAGAGGCATTTGCACATTTCATCACAAACTGCTGCAGGGGCAGCAATTCTGCAACTACTCCAGCCAGACCTGCAAGAGTCCATGAGCCAGACTCTATGGATCAACCCCCAGCCTACTGGCCTGTAGCAGCTGTTTGGAAACAACCACCTGCAAACATCACCTTAAACTCACCTATTTCCTCTTGCAGGAAGCCAGCAGCATAAATTTCACCTGCCCCAACAGGCAAAGAAAATACAACATGTTTACCACACAAGAGTAAACTGAGACAAACTGTTCAGAATTCCAAGTTTGGTAGTTTTTTTAACTAAGGCTGGAGACTCTCTCACAAACAGACAAGTTACTGATATCAAAGTGGCCCATGAACCACAAAGTGGAGCATTAAGGGACGTACACATCAGAGAAACCTCTACACACTGAGTGGTGGAAAGACTTACCCCGAGTTTCAGATATGATCTGGGCTGTCTGTTGAACTGGAAAAGGAGAAGGAGCAGCTCAGAAAGCAAAACAATGAAAACCAAAACAAACCCCAAACTGTTTAAAAGTTCTTTGCAAAGAAGTCACCCATATCAAAACCACCAGCAAATCATCAATGAACCAAGAACAGTAACAGATTTTCCAGAAAGGTTTGTCTACACAAATTTTGTAATACCCAGGTTACTCCTCCCATTCCCTTCCCTAAGATCCTGAGTAAGACTGCATGGGAAAACCTGGAACATTCAAATGAAGGGAAGGATGGGGAGAAAAGGAGGTAGGAAGTATGCACTGAAACCATTGGTAAATGAAAGGGTTCTGGAGCTTCTTGGACCGGGGAGAAGAAATGCTCAGTGGGACAGGTAACTGAGAGGCAGGGATACTCCAAAGGGAATATTCCACATTCTGTTCCCTGGGAGTGCAGTGGGAAGCAATCCAGAGCCAACCAGGGCACTTGTATGTACAACCACCTCAGAATGCCAAAAGGTGTTTAAATGAGCTTAAATCTCAGGGAAATTCAGATACTTGGAGACTCTGAAAGCCCAGCTCTCCCCCCTGCAGGAGCATTCGTGCCAGCTTGGCACAGAGCTGCAGCACAGCTGCTCGGAGCCCCTTGGGACAGCACATGGAGGGCAAAGGCTTCCGATTGTCAGAGAGGCTGGGAACAGCAGGGGCTCTTCCATCACTTTTCACTAGAACTAAAACATGTGCAACATTTGAGGAAAGACCTACGAGTAGCTCAGGTTTCACTATATTCCCGTGAAATAATCCCACCCTCACTGATCCACTCTGACAGAACTGAACAACCAGTGTGGGTGGGTGGCTCATTGCTGGCTGTCACTCCTTTGCTCAGGCTGTTGACCCAAGTTCTTAAGTTTGAGTCAGAGGCAGACTCAAACCTGCAAATACACCTGAAAAAAATCCACTGCCTCAAGCTCTCTTTTAGCAAGTGTCTTGTGTCCAACCAATCATCCATTTATAAACAAACTCTGCAGCCTCTCTATAACACACAGGTACAAAATATTTAATACACATAGAAACATCCTGAAGTAATTTCATAAAGAAAGATTGTGCTTTTGTTTCATACAGAACTATTGCACTTGCCTCCAGCTTGGGAAAGCCAAGTACACCAACACCAATCCTGTGAAGTTTAGTCACTGAGGAGAGAATCAAAGGAATGTCAAGAGATAAGTGCAAATGAAACAGGTGCTTTCAAGCACACACAAATGTAACCACTAAATTATTAACAGAGAGATCTTTGATTTTCCAAGTAGAACTGTTAGAGACTAACTCTACAGAAACCCTTGAAATCAAAGATCTAAGGAGAGAAGTAACAGGCTTAATGCTCCCGGAGACATTTCACAGCCCGATACAGGCTACAGCTTTTCCCTGGGCATCATTAAGGAATACTGTTGGATTCACGGAGTGTCTCAATTTCCACCCACCCTCAGTTGCTCAGCTTCTGAATTTTCAGGACACAACAGATGCTGGTTTTATGCATCAAATCCAATCCACACCCTCATGTCTTATAAAGACACATCAAGCCTAACAAGCGGGTTTATTTTCTAGGCTCATCAGGAGTGATATTCCAGACACTAGCACTCGATCTGGGAGCGCGGCATCCTCCGTAAGCTCAGGGAGTATCGGTGTATCTCCTGCATCTGCCTTTCCTGCATTTGCCTTTCCTGCATTTGCCTTATTCTATCTTTTTGCCACATGAGATTTTGCGGCATGGGGTACCTCTGTGTTCCCTGCAGGCACCGGAAGGGGATTCTCACATGGCAGGCAGTGGCTCTGCAGCGGGGCTGTGGCATTGGGGGCAGGAGCATCCAGCGCTTCCGCTCGGCGCAGTAGCGATAGGCCTCCTTCCTGTACTGCTTGTCAATGTCATCGCTGTTCTTCCACCCCCCGATGATAAACACATCATCTTTGTAGTAACAAATAGCTGCTCCTTCAATGCTCAGCACCTCGGGGGGCAAGGATTCCAGGATTTCGTCCGAGGCCCTGCTGGAGATCTTTCCCTTGGCCTCCTCATTGTCTATGGGGTAACTCTTGGGGCAGCACGATGCTGTGTGGTAGAAGTTGGTGTTGGCAACGGACATCTGGAAGGAGCAGTAGTTGTCGATGAGGGGGAGGGACTCCACGTCCTGCCACTGCCTGGTTTCAGCATCGTATCTGATAATAACGGCCCTCAGCCCGTCCTCGCTGTCGCTGTCAACCGGGGTGCGCGCGGCCACGTACACAAACCGGTCCTCCACGGAGACAGCTTTGACGTCCCGCAGGATCTTTGGTGCCGACTCCAGGTTCAGCCATTTGTCCTGCTCAGGATTATAAATGGCCACATCTTTAAAGCCTGGACTGAAATTGCCGTGCCCACCAATACTGTACAAGTTGCCTTTCACTTCAGTAAGGCCAAAGGAATGCTTCCTAGTGATTAGATTTGAGACCTGCTCCCAGATATTTCTGTTTGGATTGTACCTTTCCACAGTCTTGGCAAAGCCCGGTTCCATGGAGCCAGCCACATACACGTAGGACTCTGTCACGGCCACGGCGTGCCCGTCCAGGTGGTTGTGGATGTGAGGCAGGTTGACCCACCTGTCCTCGTCGATGAAGTAGCCCACGCACTCGCTCAGGTAGTCGCCACCCTCGGACACGCCGCCGATGACCATGATGACGTCCATGTTCTGGCCGAAGCGCGGCAGCAGTGCGGCGGGACAGGCAGAGTGCTGCAGGTTCCCAGACTGCAGGTTCTCAGAGCGCAGGGCATGGCTCTCCACGGCCTCGGACACCAACTTCGCACAGGTCTCGTTGCTGGACACCAGCCGCTCAGATTTGACGTGGCGAGTCAGGTACGTGGGTTTCATCTGAGACAATCTTAGCAGCTTAAAGAGATCTTCAAAGTACCTCTCTCTCTCCTCAGGATTTTTCTGAACCCACTTCAAAACAGTCTCAAAGAGGATTTCTTCAGAGTCCACTGTGATCTCAGAGTCTGAGAGCCAGTCCCGGACAAGGTGAAATGGCAAAGTGTAGAACTCCTCATCTTGGATCACTTTGTGGAAGTTTCTCCTGATCATATCCTGCGCTTTGAGGGCCAGCTGATTCAGGGAATACATGTGGGCCAAGCTGTGAACCGCCACACAGTTAGAGAGGTTCAGTTTCTTTTTCAGAAACTCTCCACAGAAGTCCTTTAACCGGGTCAGCAGGAACCTGCAGGGACAAACAAGGGAGTTATACATCCCTGGAAGTGTTCAAGGCCAGGTAGGACGGGGCTTGGAGCAAGCTGGTCTAGTGCAAGGTGTCCCTGCCCATGGCAGGGGGTGGAACTGGATGAACTTCTGAGGTCCCTTCCAACCCAAATCAGTCTGTGATCCTCTGATGCCGTGGCCCGATCCCCGCCAGCCTCCGCGCCGGCCGCACTTACCTGTCCGCCATCTCCAGCACCTCATGGACGTTACCGGGGCTCACGCGGATGGTGCCGGTGTACATGAAACCGATAACGGCCTCCACCGTGTCGGGGTCGGGGCCGCCCTCCGAGCTCCACTTCTGCAGCTCCACGCGGCCCGAGCGCGACTCCGCGAACCCCCCCGAGAGCAGCGGCGTGAAGTATTCGGTGGCGGCGGCCAGGACGGACCGGTGCGCCCGGTACTCGCGGGCCGTGCCCGCGCCGCCGAAAGCCAGCGTGATGTCGCAGTACAGGCCGTGGCGGCG
>WEIT01015500.1:81930-107573 GCA_013389985.1 Dryoscopus gambensis | reverse complement strand
GGCGCTGCCACCTGGCGGAGAGAGAGCGGCGCTGCAGGGCAATGGCGGCGGCGCCGTGAGGGGAGCCGGGACCCGCGCAGCGCCGGGGAGCCGCCGAGACCCCGCGTCCCCTTAACTCGGGACCGCAGTGGATCCCCATCCCCTCAGTCCGAGAGCCCCCGGGACCTCCCGGGATACCGCGTCCCCTCAGCCCAGAGCCCTCGGGACTTCCCCGTATCCCCCGTCCCCTCAGGCCGGGACACCCTCGGGACTTCCCCGTATCCCCCGTCCCCTCACCCCGGAGCCCTCGGGACTTCCCCGTATCCCCCGTCCCCTCAGGCCGGAACACCCTCGGGTCTCCATCCCCTCAGCTTCCCCTCGGCGGGGGCTCCCCGGTGCCTCGTGCGCCATCGGGCAGCTCAGGTACCACGGACCAGACGCAGGCCCGGTTCCGCTCGGAGCCTCGGGCAAGCCTGATCATTTTCTTCCTCCCTGTGCCCTCCCCGGCTGCACCTGAGGAATCAGGAATTCTCTCACTCCAACCAAGGTACACAGGGGTGTTAATTACAATGAAGTGAGCGGTAGTCGGTTATCTCATGTTTGCTATACACAACAGTGCAGTTCCCTAACTCTTGTATAATGCTGTATCAATCATAGTTTCTGTCCTGCTTATTCTCTACTTCGCTAAATTTTATCATTTAGACCTCCGCTGAAACAAGCAAGGTGAAGGCTGTAGGCAGTTTGATTTTTATTTATCCTCTTTTAAATCACCTGAAACAGACCCTGAGGAGTAATTGCTTTGAGGGTTGTTATTTTGCTAAATGACAGCTTGTTACACATCCCCTTAGAGACTGTTAAGGACCAACATGCAGAAGTCACACATAGAAAAAGAATAAATTAGTAATGTGTATTTATTTGAGTTTGGTTACAATACACAGACAAGGAGGACACTGAAATTATTACCAAGATATTTTTGCAGCTGCAGATAACATGAGTGACAGTGCACAGAGCAGCAGTCAGAGGAAAGGAGAGGTCGTTTGCATAAATACAGACACTCGAGTACAGGGATTTCACAGTTTTCACAGCAGTATGTTACAACTTTACACTTTAAATTACTACACCAGCTTGAGTAACATTGGTTATATATCAGCAGTGGTCCCAGAATTCAGGTACAGTCAGACCAAGGATAAGAACACGATAAACAAACTGAAAAACAACCGACAACAAAAAAATCCAAAGTCATGGCTTATGGGAATGATGGGCATGTTCCCCTCATGGGAAAGGTACAGCTTGGTACCAGAGTTATGTTCAGTAAGGCGTACCTATGAGCCAAACTCTACCCCCCAAACCCTAAATCTCTTCTGGAAACAAAATGAAATGAGAATAGAAAAAAAAAAAATTATGAGAGACAGTATTAAATACAGCAGGTAACAGAGGGAACAGCACAAGTTTTGGTTTTATTAGAGTAAGTTTCTATCCTTATAAAACAGTCGCTTTGCACAGTTTGACCAGGCAGCTCGACACCTCTGTCCCAGTAACGGCGTTTGTACATCACAGTCCCACCGTGGCTGTCCCCCGGACAGGCTTCTGTCCTCGTGCACTCCAAGGCAACACCAGCTTCTCACATGGTCATGTGCTCCGGAAGGACATAGGATATGTCATCCCAGGGGTGACGGTACAGACCCTGCTTCAATCTCTTCTGGTCCAGGTAGTGGCCTGAAATGAGAGTGGTTTGTGTTACAAAATCCCCGTCCCTCCTCTTAGTCTTTGCCCTGAGTTGGAGTTCTGGAGTGCATTGAATGCCCCTGGGTTTCAGGTTTGCCTGGGGTTCCTGGGGCAGGGCAGCCCCAGGAGGAAGGAAAGGGCAGGGAGGACGTGGCAAACTCACCAATGAATCCCATGCTCCTGCCCAGTACAAAAATACCATTGAGAGCTCCTATATCAATATATTCATCTGCTTCTTCCCTGCAAAAGAAAGGAAAATAAATGGTTCCTGGTAATCATCTATTTAAGGAATCAATCTCAGATGGCCTGGCACTTGCTCTAGTGCCAGAAGCCACATGAATTCCTGTGACAGCTTTCTGCTCCCAAAAGCCAGGCCAGGCTCTGATTCCTTCCCAATATCCTGGAATTCTGACCCCCAGGAGCTGGCACTGCAGCATCACAGGAGCACGCTCCAAGAACAGCAGCCCCAACACTCACCGTGTGAAAGAGCCACAATTCCTGAGCATGTCGACAAAGGCCACTCCAATAACGCCGTCTACATTCAGGATAAGGTTTGGTTTCTGCAGGAAATAAAACACACCCCAAATAAAGATGTCAACAGTGCAAATGGTGTTCACCTAGCACCTTCCACCCTAAAGGTGACTTGAGGGCTGCCTGTAGCTGGGGACACACCGGACCAGCGATGGAGAGGCTGCTCAGCAGCCTCAGCAAGAGCCACACTTAATGGGAATGCTGGAAAACCAGCCCCAAACAAGAGGTCCACTGGGTCAGCCCCCAGAGGTTCCCTGTCATGGGCCAGCGCATGTGCCAGCCTCGGATTTACACCCGGCAGTGCCAGTGTGGACAGTGGCCACACAGATGATGGTTTGGCTCGTTCAGCATTTTCCTGGTAGTCAAATGCCTTCAGCCTTTCCAAACTGCTGCTGTACTTGGCCTCAACTCTACCCCAGACACAATCCCCAGCAACAATTTATGAAGCACTGCACTGAAAATAGAGCTGAGCCCCCGTCACTTTCCCTCCCATGAGAACCAGTGCCCAGAGCAGTTCAATACTGGGCCTTTCACCTTGGAAGTTGTGATTTTTTCTACTTCAAGTGCGTAGTCCAACAGTGGCGTGGCTGGGAAGTGCTGCTTCACGTAGTCCTTGAGAATCTGAACTCTCATATCAGGGTTGTTTAGCTGCAAGTTCAGAGCACATTACAGTCAATGATGTTGCCTCTTACAGATACTCTTTGTAGATTTGGGAGAATTTGGTCAATAGCTTCCTCTGACACTTGCCAATTTTCTTTCCTTTGTTATTGCTCTCCCCCACCCTTCCCTAAAAATCCCTCCAGTTTGTCCTAATGCAGTTTTCTTACTGATTTCACTCGGTGTCCAATGCCCATGATGAGCTTCCCTTCTTTCTTCATCTTATTCACAAACTCCATGGGGATAATCCCACTGTCAAAAGCTTTGCTGAACATTTTGGCTGCGGCATCCAGTGCTCCCCCAAACCGGTCACCCTGGGTGCAGGACACAAAGGCAATTACAGCAAAAGACTCCACAATTAAGCTACAAACCCAAGATTACCTCCCCCATCCACCCTCCTGGTCTCTGTGGCATTCATGGCATTAGAGTTGGGCAGGCACCTGAGAGAAAGCATCTGCTTATCTCTCACATGAGTGCCAATTTGGAGTCAGTGCATCTCTGCTAGAGACAACGTGGGGGAAAATGCAATCCAAAGTGTGTTTTAGTAACACTTGTCAGAGCTCAGGCAACCAGAGTCAACACTGACAGCAATTTGGCTACTAAAAATATTTCTAGACTCAGAGGAGACAAACTAGTCTGGCTTACTGGAAAAATGGACCAGATTTGCAACAAGGAGCACTGAACTGTTAGAGTTGAAATTCAAAGTGTGAGTGGACAGACACCCCCAGTCTGTGACTCTGCAGCCAATCCAAAAATTAATAGTAATAAAACCTAGAAGAGTAATAGTAACAAAGCTAAGCCTCCTGGATATCAGGTACTCACAATAGTAAGAAGGCCAGAAGTGAGGCTTGAGACGAGATCTTTGCCAGCCCTGGCGCAGACAATGGTGTTGTGGGCTCCAGACACGGCTGGCCCGTGATCTGCTGTCACCATCAGGCACATCTCGATGAACTGGCAGGCGTACCTGGGTAACCTGGGCACAGACACCACATCAGTCAGGGACAGAACACAAATGCAAATGTTTGTAAAGTCCCCAGTCTCTCCAGAGCTGAGGTGACACAAGGAGTCAGAGTGTGAATCAGGCCTACAACACAGAAATCTCCTCCATGCACCAAGACTCATGGAACACTTCATCCCGAGACTAAAGCACACTGTATGCAGCCCAAAATGCTGACGTGGTGCCATGGAAGGGATACAGAGATGGCATTCCAGTGAATCTACCTTCACAAAGGAATCCTGGAGTTACTTTTTTTGTTTAAAAGTCTATTAATAAACAAGAAAAACTCCAAAGAATCTGTGAGCTTTCACAAGAGCTGCCTCACCTCCTCTGAAACCAGAGCAGGCCTAGAACCCCTCCAATTCCCATCTCTTCTTTGAAGACCTCAGTGATGGGCATCCCAGCATAGATCAGCTCCTGTCCTCGCTCGTCACAGATGCTGGTCATGAAGGAAGCTGGTTTGCGAATCAGTCCCAGCTCCTGAAATTGCAGCAGAAAGACCAGATGTTAAACAACCCACACCAGCAGAAAGGGGCAGCACAGGGCAGAGTGGGCAAACAGCAACACCTCAGGCTTGCCCTTGGAGCACTTTCCACAGCCCAGAACCAGCACAGCCAGCAGCTCACAAGTAACACTTCAAAGCACAAGGTATAACCCCAATGTGGCATCCAGAATCACAGCAAATGCCCCGTCTGGTTCCAAGGAACCCAAAAGCAGGTAAAGCAGCACAGCTCACCCTTGCCCAGGAGTAATCCATTGGCACAGTAGGAGGAGGCACTTCCTCAGCTGGTTCAATCACTCTTTTGGCCACAAGATCCTGGTACACAGACCTAAGGAGAGAATCCATTCAGTAACTTTGGTCCTTCTAAGAGATCCAAGAGAGGTGATCTAACCAGACCTTAAAACCCCACAATGAGTAGAAGTTGCTTTCCTTAAGCAGAAATACATTCCCTACCAGGCCAGAATCAGTGCCCTGACAGCTTTTGGTCCCTGCTGAAAGTGCCCTGTGAGTGTGACTTACTGAATGATCTCTCCCAGCTCATCGAAACTCCGGGGAACAAACACTCCAGCTTCCTTTAAGGCTTGATTCTTTGCTACAGCAGTTTCGGAGGCCTGGTTGGCACAAGCTCCTGCATGGCCAAACTGCACCTACAAACAGGAGAGAGAGCAGTGAGGAATACAGGCTGTTACCTGCAGAGAGTGGAACAGAATAAAGCCCTGACTGGGAACACCAGTGGCTGCACATCTGCATCCTCTGGGCTACCAAAACTCCTGGTTGCAGCCAGAGCCAGCAGGGCAATCACAGGGATGTTCTAATCTGGAATCACTCCAGGCTCATCCATTCATGTTCTGCCTCCCTAAACTGCCCCACTTCAGAACTGCTTAACATAGATCTTTGCCATTCCCTCTCCAGAAACAGGCAGCTATTGGAATTTGTTGCTTTTCCTGGGATCTTTGGGCTCCCTTCACAAGTAAGCAGAATCCCCTGGAAATTTCCCATGACAGAACTATAGAAGCACAAGGTATCTTTGTCGTTTATATTTATGAACTTTGTGACTTTGAAGTTACTACTGCAGGTAGTTTAGGTTTAGAGGGTTTAGGTACAATGAGTGAAATTGTGTTTTTCTTCCTGTTGGGGATATATCCTTATTTTATGCACTTGCACCCATTTTTGCACATACCTCTGAGGAGAACATGGTGGCACAGGTACCAATGCACCAGCACACCACTGGCTTGGTGATCCGGCCTTCTTTAATGCCCCTGCAGATCTTGTACTCCTCCGTGCCTCCGATCTGCAGGGAGAGAGAGATGGTTCCAAACTACACTTTTGATAAAACCAGCTCTGACACACAGAAGCATTGCTGGGATTTTTTTTCCTTTTTCTCTGAATAATGGCTGAAGTCTCAGAACAAAGCCTCCTGATTTTTCATAATTTTTTTTTTTTAAAGTAAGGAAGACTATGCTTGCCTGTGGAATGCATTCAATTTCTTTTGATGAAAGCAGCAAGAAATAAAATTCAGAATATTCAGGAACAGTAGGAGTAGCTGCTATTTAGTATCCTTGCAGGCAGGTTAGATGCTCCCAAAACAAAAACCACACATAGTGAAGTGGTCTCACTCACCTCCCCCAGTACTACAATCATCTTCACTCCTGGAGTATCCTGATACCGCAAGACATGATCCATAAAAGTTGAACCAGGATATCTGTGCGCAATACAGGGGGAACAGTTTTATTTCCTACTTTTCTGAAAGAAAAATTAACACCCAACCTGCCCTTCTTTCTCCAAATTACCAACAGTTCTTCTATTCACCAGCTTGAAAACCAGTGTCTGCAGAAGGTGCCAACTCGTACCTGTCTCCTCCGATGGCCACCCCCTCATAGACCCCGTCGGTGGTTCGGGAGATGATGTTGTTGAGTTCATTGGACATCCCTCCAGAGCGGGACACGTAGGCCACGCTGCCAGGACGGTACAGCTTCGATGCCAAGATGTTATCCAACATGCCTCCTGTGTTGCCTATTTTAAAGCAACCTGGCTTGATCCCACCAACCTACAAGAGAATTAGAGAAAGGTGGAAAGCCTTTTAAAATCACGAAACTGAGAAATGTTTGTATAAGGCAGCCTTGTCAGCATTTGTACAGACAAGGGAGGACAGCAAAGACATTAAGATGAGAGCCTAACGTGCACTTCCTGTGACTGAAGACAAAGTGCATTGTAGGATTCACTGCACTTATTGGAGAAAGCTGATCCAAAGGTTAGGAAAGACAGGAGAAAACAGCCGTCAGTACTTACAGTTGCAGGCCCAATGATGGTGACTCCCTTTTTATCAGCTGCCTTGATCAGTTTGCGTGTCAGGGCCTCCGGAATGCCCTCGGCAATAATGGCAATGGTGCGGATCTGCAGCAAGAGAAAGAAAGCCATTGGTACCCCCAGGAGCTGCCCATTGTCAGGCCCCTGAGAGGTCATACTTGGGAGGTCACTCTGTGCACTCTCATCCAGGAAGGCCCAATGCACGAATCTGCAGTCTGCTGTGATCTTCACAACAGCCTCAATGCTCTGGTCAGGGAATTTTCTCCCCCTTGCACATCAGAGCAGCACTGTATTTTAATCAGCCTGAAGTAGTTACTGCTAACCAAGAAGCACCAAGTTCCTATTAAATTGCAGCATTTTGATTTGCCAGGGACCCCCAGTATCCTCTTTACAGTGTGTAAGGGGTTAGAACTGGGGGTTATCTACTAACTCAGAAGACCAAGACAATTTCCTAATGCCATCATGGTTTAAGAAAGACTGGTACCCTGCTGACAGGGTCTTCCTTCTCTTGGGCTTCTTCTGGATCCTGCACTCACCTGGGGATAATTCATGGTTTCCACAGTGCTGTCATAGGCAGAGCGCAGAGATGCAAAGTTGATGAGAACATCCACCTCTGGGTGCTTCCTCATGGCATCTGCCATGTTCTTGTAGACTGGGATCAGGATTTCTTTGTGGCCCCAGTAGAACTTCTGCCTGTGGTCACCACTGCGGAAGAGAAGACGGAAAAGCCCTGACCTTAAGGCTGCTGGAAAGGCAAAGGGACACAGCGCATGCAGACAGAGGAGTTTACAAACCCCATTCTCAGCCCCCGAGACTGACTGAGACACTCACGAGCACGTGAGCGTGTGTGGGGAGGGACCATATGACAGCAGAAGGTTCTTCAGAGAATAGGACAGAGCAGCGTATGGAAGGAGACGGGCTAATGGGGACAGAGGCATCCAGCAAGATGAATAAGCTCTCCCACAGTGAAGTTACCAGAGCCTTAACTCTACTCCAAGCTGGAAGACAGAATGAGGCACAGAAAGAGTAATGAATGAGAGGCGTGCAAAGCTGTGTCACTGGGCTGGCGCTAACACTGGACTGGGGGAACAGGAGACCAGTATCTGTGGTGAACAGCCAGGACAGAAATGGGAGGGCCAGTCAGCTTCCCAATCCTGCTACAGTGGGACTCTGCCCATCCTACAGATACTGGAGAGGAAGCATCTGGGAAGGTTTCACTGTAGATATTTCATACACAGTAGATGCTCTGACTGGAACTGCAGTGAAGCCTGACTGGGCAGTCATTTAAGTGTGTGGATATTGGCTGTGTTCCTATACTGGTATATTCGTGACAGAACATTCCAGGCTTTGCCAGCCTGGCTCCCTCCAAAAGGTCAAGCAGAATCAGATATTACAGGTAGCCTTAAACTTTAATCCCTATTGCTTTTTCTTCCTTAATCAACTGCAGCACTGCCAGGGGCTGCCACTCACCTACAGACGTAGCTGTGCCTGCACTCAGTACCCCAAGGTTTGTACTTGCTGAGAAGTTATTACAGAGCTGCAATTACCATCAGAGCTGCAGAATAACAGTACAAGGTCTTAACTGTCAAGAGGAGAAGTTCTCTGCAGGACAGAGGTTGATTAGACATCAGCTCTCCAGGGTGTCTGTAAATACCACAGGAATGAACCAAGGCTCCTGCCTGGCTCTGGGCTCCCACCTCACTGTACTGGAAGCAACAGCTGCTGTTTCCCTTCTCCCTACTTGCTCTGTCCCACAGGGAGACCCCCACACTGAGGGGGTACAATAAAACAGCTCATGCACACCCAAGAGCCCCTCTCATCCCTGCAGGGATAAGTGAAAGAGGGTGGAAACTCCAAGGGAGCTCTCTGTCCCACTGAAGGATCCACAGGCTTCCTGCCTGCTAAGTAACCACTGCTGCTATTGGAAAGAATATGAACAAGATTTTATTTTTTTAAGATTTTGTTTGGCTACATACCTGCTTTAGTCTGTCAGCAGAGCTGCTATGATTCTGGATAATATTTGGAGGGGTAATTCCTGCTACTGCAAGCACAAATTAAGGTGTCTCAGACAAGCACACAACCAACAGCAGGTGAGTGGAAGGAGCCTTACACAGCCTGTCTGCCTTTGCTGAGCTGGGGGCTGGAAAGAAAGGCCAGGTAGTCACACCTGCCTTACTCACTGAGTGAAGAACAGAATTTGGACATCTTTTAAAAGCACATGAAGTGGAACTTCAGTTCTGTGGTGAAAATTAAGCTGTTTCAACAGCGCAGCCTGAAATCAATGATTGAAGGAAACAGAGCAGCCTACAAAGCCAACCCGGGGGTGGAGGGGAGCAGAGGAGAAGGTGTTCCAGCAGGGATGGAGACCAGGGCAGAGCTCCACTAAAGAACCACAGAGACTGAGAGAGGAGGAAGGTCACAGAACAGTTGGAGGGAAATGGAAAAGCGATGCAGCCACAGGCTACTTACGTGAACGGATAAACCATGGCAGCCACTGAGGGTTCATCCCGGGAGCAAATATAATCAAAGTCCAGCATTCCTTGGACAGCCCGGGTCTGCATCCCCCACACGATGGCTTTGGTGTGGCGGCTGAACAGCGTCGTGGCTTTACCTGCTCGGAGAGGGGAAAAAACCAAACCATGCTCAAATTGTACATCTGAGTGAGACACAAACTGCAACGTTGCCAAATGCCTGCTGAAAGGCTCCTGGATGAGTGTATTCCCCCCGCTCCAAACTGAACCCAAGAGATGAACTGCAGTTTGCAGGATGGAGTAGCCACATTGTCCAAACTAAGGAAGAAACTGTAGATGAAGCAGCAACCCTGCCCCTGGATTCTGAACACAACAGCCAGGTTTTGGGGTTCACTAAATGGGCAAATGACTCACAGGAGGGAGGCTGGTACAGGAGAAGAGGGAAGTGAAAACTACCTCTGCCTTTCCTCTCATGGGCCTTTCATCTTCCTCCCAGTTTTCTCATGCAAAGCTGAAGAGAACTTAGAATTTCATTTATTTATTTGCATGTAGCCCACAGTCTGGGAAAACCTAGGGAGGTGGCTCAGGGCACCACAGTAGAATGATAGGAAATCAGAAAAAAAAAAAAAAGAGGCAGGAAATGGTGGGAACAAAGAAAGTAAAGGAGCTCAACATACTCAAGTTTTCTTTCCTTTTTTTTTTATTTTAATGATCAGAATCCAACACAAACTTGATGGCTCCAAGAATTTATATATGGCCCAAAACTTGGCTTAATGGAAACAGAGTCACAGGAAAAGCAACAGTTCAGCCAGTGAGGATGGACTGTTGGCTTAAAGTCTATTTACACCACTTGTCACAGCACAACATTGAGTCCCTCCTTCTGACTCCAGGCAGAATTAATTTTAAAACTTGTAAACACTCAGAGCTGATCCACCTGTTGATGCCAGCTTAGGCTACTGCTGAGTTCTTTCTGGATTTGGATCAAAGGTAAACAGCATTAGGGATTAAACATGACACTGTTCCTCTGGCTTGAACAAAAAAAACAGTCGTTGCTCTCCAGCCCTACACACTCACAGTTCAGGTTCACTGCAACACGACTTGTCCCTGGGGAACTGCTTACTCTGAAAATTCTGTTCATCTTGCAGGTGCCTGCAAGGGGGTACCATGAGCGTTCCCAGGAACACCACAATGCAGACCCAGAGAGGCAATGCTGTTTGTCTGAGAGCACACAAGCAATAATCCAAGAATTACCCTTCTACTGTCCCTCCTTATGATAAGGGAGGTAACTTGAAGCTCTACTTTGCCCCCAGTTTAGCAGTTTATTCTCATCCAGCACAGAGCCCAATAGAGTCTTAAAGTCCCTACAGAATAACTTCACTGAGCACAAGCTTTAGTGGATTGCTGGACTGATAAGGCAACATTTAGTTCATACGTGACTTTTCTGTACTTCCCAAACCTGATAACCAGGGCCCCTGCACTACTTTGTTTCCCTTTGAAACAAGATACCAGTTGTTGGTCACAATTAGTGACTCCTCCTTTTGGAAAGCAAAGGGAACAGAGCTTTTCACTATGTGCCTCGGGCTGTTCTTCTCTGTGATGGTTGTGGGAGAAAGGGAAGAAAAAAATAGAGTTTGTTTGAGACCTGGCCCTCTCTCCCCCAGAAATAGTAAGTATTTGTGCAAAGACATATGTGATCTGCACTTGAAAAACCAGATGAGAAGTTCACATGGTGACAGCTAAATATGCTGGGCAGGAGGGAAGGACCAGACAACACAGCAAACTTTTGGAGAGAAAAAACAGCAACAAAACCAAGAACTAAAAAAGTCAGCTGCCAGCAAGGCCAGGCACATTCAGCTGGTCACACGGGTCCTACCTGAACCAGGTCTTGAGGCTGGGACTGAATCTGTTAAAGAGAGAATCACTCATGCAACGGTATGACAGAGCTGGCTGCTGCCAGCCCACTGGCCAGGCACCCAGGCAGGTGCTGCAGCCGCCCTCCTCTCCACAGCACCCAGGGCTTTGGGGTTTGTTCTTATTAAAAACAAGCAGACTGCAGCCCTCGCTCCTCTCTCTCACTGTACTTCCTCTTGTTGTGCTGTTCCTGAATATCCCAGATCAGAGCAACTCTGACTCGCTGTGTGTATGAGCTCACAGCACAAGTGAGCTGCTAAACCACTTAACCACACTCAAGACAAAGATAGGCAGCTACCACAAAACTGCTTCCCTTTATATCTAGAAAAAATGCATTTGTCTCACGCCCATCCTGCCTTTGGGAACAGCAGAGCATTGCCGGCAGCACTCTCAGGGCTGGACTTACCAAGAGGTGCTGTTGGTTTTGCCTTCTTAGCTGGAGCAATACCATCTGGTTTGGACTCAGAGAAGGAGGCGGTTCTGCTCGGTGCTGGAGTCTGAAAGATTCAGAAGCAAAGTCAGTGAGGGACAGTGCCCCAGGTATGGCCTGGAGCACAGAGGAGGAGATGGCCTCCCTTTGGCTACACTGGTCTACTACAAAGAAAACAAGTTTTCAGGACCATTTCAGTCAAGTGACAGAAAACTGAACAACCCAGTAGGTTCAACAGTCACATTGTCAGCTCTGAGAGGCCACATTTTCTGCACGAGTGAGATGGACATGGGGGTGGCCTCTCCCGATAAACTGTGCAGGTAGTCACGTTGGATTTCCTAAAGCTTTCTACAAACACTAGTGGCCAAAATCTGTTTCCAGCCTGTCTAGACAGGGGCTGCTGCCTTCACGAGGCTCCTCACCCATCCCACGTCCCCTTCCACAGTGAGGAAGGAACTCACCGAGGGGCTGCCGCTGGCGTTGAGGAGGAAGTTGGCGGTGTGGGCTGCGGCGGGCGGCTGGTTGGGGATCGGCCGGTGGCCCAGCGCCATGCCCACGATGGCAGTCATGTGGGTCTCCGTGCCAAAGACATGGATGGGGATCCCCGTGGTCTTCCCTGTGGACGTACACAAGAGCAGTCAGCCTCCTCAGCGGAAAGCTCTGCCAAAGTGAAGCATTTAACCTTGAGAAAGCTCAGCAGAAAGCAAGTGGAAGAAACAAGATGCAAGAACAGAACTTGAGGATGAACTTGGTCCTTACCAACTTCTCCCATGACACGTAACCCTTCCTGGTAGTTCGGGCCTCCTCTTCGTACAAAGATCCTCACCTCATGCTCCTTCAGAGGGCCTTGGTAATCCTTAATTGCTCTCACAATGCCCTGAAAGAAACACACAGGACAGGTGACCCAGGCAGCCAGACATTTACCCTGTCCCATCATCTCAGGAACTCCTGGAAGAGATGGACTACGAGCCTCAGCCAAACATGGAAGTGGGAAGAAAGGCCTGGGGCTGACAACTGGGTGTTTGCTGATGTTTGTGACTGGTCACTTACTTTAAAGGTGGCTGCTACATTGGTGAAGTTTGCAATGCTGCCTCCGATAATCAGGATCTTCCCTGAGGGAAGAAACACAGGTAAATAAAACCATTTCAAGAGTAGAGTACTCCAAGATCACAAAGCAGTTAAGGACAAAGTGAAACAAAGCTGCAGAGTAGCCAGTTATGTTTAATAGTAAAAAAACCCTAAAGCAGTTGTGTTTAGTAGAGCCTGGAAGATAAGAGCTTTGTATCAAGCAAGAATGTTTGATAAGGATCTCTCAGGCCCGGTAGAAAACCACAAGTCCTCTCTCTGAAGCAAGAGCTGACAGAAATTCGTCCCTGACTCCTTCAGAAGGCAGCAGTACATTGAAAGCTCTGCCAGGGAGAGCTAAGCATAGTAACAGCCCAGATCCGTCCAGGTTTTTCTGCCAGACACAGCTTCACAGCTTTGGAATTGCAGCATCTCCCTCACCTTCGGGGTGCTTCTCTCGGGTCATGAGAGAGAGGATGGTTTTAGCGTAGTCGTAGGTCTGCTGCTCACTTGGGGCTCCTGAGTACTCCCCGTAGTTCGCCAGTTCATTCACACCCCCCAGGTCACAAATGGTGTCACTGTAACAGAAAAAAGCTATATAAGATATTAGCTATAATTTGAGTCACTATAAAGGTCCTAAAGTACTCCAGATCCCTGGGGAAGAAAGGGACAGTGCTGTCTACTGAAAACAAAGCTTCTCTCCTCCTGGTGCCAGTCACGATTAGTCTTGTCAGTTCCTCAGATACAAACGCAGTGACCACCACAGCAATCATATTACCCTCAACAGCCTCCAGCCAGCTTGTTTCTTTGTAAGTCAGAAAGCAACTGTATCTCTGTGAGAAACTGTATCTAACCCGTATCCTTCCAAAATTGAATTCCCTACGGGACACTATGTTCCACAGCCTGGTGAGAAATCTGTACAGCATCTTCATTCTGAAAAGATCCCAAACAGTCACAGTATGGGAAAAATGGCTTTAGAAGAGCTTACTTTCCAGAGGCTGCAGCAATTATGTTCTCCCAGCACTTTAAATCCTCCCCCTCTGGAAACCTTGCTTCCATTACCTGTACACCACTGAAGCACCACCACCAGCCACCATGGTCCAGATCCTGCCTTTCGGGTTCAGGATCGTAAGCTTCAGGCTGGCCCCACTCTTGGCATCCAGGTCAGCAATGTAGGCTTCCTGCAGAGAGAGCAGCACAACCTCAGCTTCCTCCTGCACCTGCCTTTTCCATCCCAAGGGTTCATAGTGCTGGGTGCATTTGGGCACACAGAGCAATCACATCTCATCAGCTCCAGCAGAGGGACAGCAGAGCTACAAACACAGTGTTTGTCAGGGACAGAGGCCCAGCTCCATCCCTCCATCACACGACAGTCACAAAATCTAAACAGAACTGTAAAGTCTGTTCTGGCCTTATCTGAGGCTGAGACCTGAGGAAATCTAAAAATCATCTCACCCACAGTGACCACTCTGGCTGTGCTGCAGCCAGGAACATAATCAGTGAGAGCTGTAATTTGGCTCAACATGGTGCTCCTGCAGCCCAGTGTGCCAGGCTGCTGAGCAGCACTTCATCAGAGTTCATTAACATTCCCAGCAAAGACTCTGCCATAACAACCTTCCCAGGGACTCGGAGAGGGATGATTCAGAGACAAAACCTGAACTAATCCTTTTAAGAGCAAATTGAGTTGAGTGTTGGCATCCAGCAAGCTACATGGAAAGGAACAGCTAAATGGATTTCCTGGCCACAGTACAAAAACCTTCCAACTGAAGCATAATTATAAAAATGAAAAAGTCAGGACAGAAATCTTTTTGGAGAGAGAAGAACAGATCCCTGAAATAAGTAACAGAATAATTAAGGAGAGAGCTCTACTTTCAACAGCCTCTGAAGCTGCTGGGACTTGTGTCTGGAGCAGTGCTTGTGTATCCAGCAGTACAGACCCAGGGAATTTGGAGAGGGAAATTCTGCTAGCTTTACAACAAAGTGCTGCCTTCAGGCCTCATCTTGTCCTCAATTTTTGGAAAAACAGTTGTATTAACAACATCTTACTCGATAGTTTGAAAGATGGTGGTTATTTTCTCTGGATTCACACCTGGATGCAGCATCTGCACACAGCTGCTGCTCTGCTCTCAGAACTGTCACTGAAACACTGAGGGAGCATCAGCTCCCATGGGGCTCCCAGTAACCACTGCTCCAACAGAAAAATAGTGATGCTGAGGAGAGCAACGTGGGCAGAAACCACAGAAGGAGGCTCTGCAGAGGTACAGAGCTTGGGCACACAGCTGAGGAAAGCTAAATATTGGCCTCCATTACAAAAGAAGTCAATTCTGAATTAAAGAACTGACCAAACAGAGCTGAGAAGCAAATCCAGTTCAGAGTGCGATTCTGAGCAATCCTAGGACTACAGCTACCTGTGCACAGGGTATCATGGACAGCACTGCCAAGGTGCTTGAGACACAGCAACAAAACCACTGGAAACGGCAATGCCATGGGCATACAAGCAATGATGAACTCAGGACACAGTGAAGGAATTCCAGCTGTCACTTGCCTCAGGGTAAGCTTCCCTGCCAAAAGGAGGGGGGAACTCCACATCCCCCCACTTCACTTTGCAGATGTAGTCAGCCGTCGCGTCAATCTTCGCAGCCAAATCAAGGATGTAAACACCATCCTTAGTCACAACTGCAGTGAAAAACATCACAATTAGCTCTGGCTTGCACAGAGACATTACAGATTTATTCCAACATCTGGTACCACACAGAGATCATTGCAAAAGCCGAGCAACTGCTGTTTCCCCTGGCACTGGGCAATATCTGCCAGCCCAAGAAGTTCCCTGAGGAATTAACCAGTAACTGTGGCCACGGTCCAGGCTTTGTCTCAGGGGCTGTTTTGTTCTAACAATGAAATTCTTACATTCTTCAGTTCTGCCTTAACATTCCTTTCAAGGGAATTTTTCATTTCCTCATTTTTAATTCACTGAATGAACAGCTCAAAGACATATCACTGCCACTTCCGTACTTCTGCACATGGCACCTGGTGCTCTTGTGAATTACAGAACCCAAAGAAGGGTCAAGAACACATTTCAGTATTTCAGAACAGAAAGTTCTGCTCCCAAAAATATCCATTACCTAATGGATTGATCTCGAGGTACGTAAAATACAGATCTTCATAAAGGTTGAACAGGCCACAGATGAAGCTGGCCAAGATGCTGTGAAAGAAAAAAAAAAAGTAACACAAGTTAATGAAAGCAGCCAAATCTAAGTACAGCCTGCTCTGTTCGCTGGTGTTAGTGGCAATCTGCAAATCTACTTGGCATCAATTTCTCTCATTCTCATTCGTCTTCTCTGGATGGAGCCCGGGTGATGGATGACTCAAGGGAAGGGAGACCTTGATGACTCATTTTAATTAGCCTCCACCAAACTCTGCTGAGGACACAGTTGCTCACAACTGTCAGAGCTGTGCAGTCTGATTTATCTCCCCACAAGACAGAAGTGCATCGTTGCCTCCCTGCTGATACCCATCTTTGTCAGAGCTGAGCTTCGTTAGCTGTGCTGGGGAGGAGGCTGCAGTGAACTGATGCAGTGACAGGCTCCTTCAGCCCTTCAGTGCTGCACAATGTCAGCAAGGATTGCGCTATGTTTGGAAAAATCATGACTCATATTAGGATAACTAGGTATGGGCATCTAATTGAGGGAGATGCAGAAGCCTTGAGATCTACAGATAAGCCTGCAGGAGAAAGAACAGGAGAATAACTTTGGAGATCAGGCCAGAGCAAGGGAGAGGGAAATCTAAATTAGCAGTCAGATCCACATCTCATCACCATTTCACAAAACAAAAGGAACTTCTATGCTGGCATAAAGGATCAGAATTCAGTACATGTCTCCAGTCTCAGGTTGAGACCTGAGCAGGCTGAAAAGTGCTGCTGCCAAGTAAAGGCTCAGCACCAGGAAACCTTATTTTTGGGTTTTACAGACAGCTCAGATAAGGTCAGAGAGCTTGGATTCAGGATGCATGGCATATTCTGGAGAGCAGCAAGAAGGGCAGGGGAGTGAGCTTCAGGGTGAACAAAACAAGATGGATGTGGCACTGAGATAACAGAGAGCAGCTGCTGCAAGGCTGGTCCTGCCCAGAACTGCATCCCTACTTACTCCTTCTTGTTAGCTGGTGCATGCTGCAGGAGATGCGTCTTCACATCCGATTCACTGAGCTTCTCATCCACTGCCACGAGCAGCTTCTGAGCTTTGGCATCCACATCTCCCACATCCACACCCCCTTCATGGTGGAAGAGCACGTAGTCTCCCTCACGGGCAGCGTATATGCACACGTAGAACTCTTCCTCCTGCGCCACAGAGCAGGGACAAGCATTAACCAGTGACACCCAGAGAAGACCCAGGAGAGGCTCTTGTGCCAGTGCTGGGACTGGGGCAGCTGAGGCCACCGTCAAGCTTCCCAAGGAGCAGCAGTGCTGGAGTGGCCCTGACACTGCCCAGGGGCGTGCACCAACACTGCCAGCTCAACAGCACACTCCCAAACTTCTGCTTTCTCCACTGTCCCAATCCAGCTAAGCATGCAAGAGCAGAGAGATTTAAAAGCCCACTTTAATGGTGTACTAACCTGTTTGTGAGGGACGAAGGGCTCAATCAGAAAGTTCTTTAGGATTCCCTTCGCATTAGCAATCTGGGGACAGAAAACAAGATAAACACCCGTAACTGCTTGTCCAGTCTCCACATTTGTGACAGCATAAGGAAAGCTTTGAGAATTAATCAGCACTGCTCTAAAATTGCTCCCTCTCCACTGTGCCTGAGGAATCACTCCCTCTCCAGCACAGCATTCAGCACTGTCACTGTGGGATATCTGGTTACAGGAGTCGGTCACCTTTCCCATTCCTAGCAGGACAGAGGGGTATCAGAATTACACCAGGACAGCTGCTCTCCTCTCCTGTCCCAGAGACAGCACTGTCAGCTGGGCCCTGCTCAGCACAGTGAGACACAAGGGCTTGAGCTGCTCTTGGAGTAGTGGAAAATTCCGAAGTGAGGAATTCCTGAGCTAGTGGCAGCAGCAGAGGCCTCAGAGTAGTGCTCGCCCTGAAATGGTATCAGGGAGCACAGAAGAGCAAGAGAATCCTTTAGCCTCTTCTTATGGATCCAGGAACTGTTCTGTGTAGGCACCTTCCTGTTATCCAAACCCATGCTTCCAGGCTCAACAGACATGGGGAGTTACCCCCTGCTTCTGAGGATACCAGTGGTCCCAAGCCTGTGGCCCATTCCTTGCTTTAGATATGGTTGTTGTATCGTGCTAAAGGAGTGATTTCCACACCCATTGTTTTCCCAATGGGGAGCACTCCACATGCAGTTCCTGCTGTTTCCCAATTCTTCAGGCAGCCACACAAAGCTTGGAGCTGGAGCCAGCAGCAAATCAATCCCAGCAGGGCCAAAGGCATAAAATCCTTGAGGCAGCACAACCCCATCAGCTCCCAACACACGGCAGCAGGGATGGCAGGCACTTCATTATCATTAGCACTGCACTGTCATTCCCAGGAAAATAAATATTACAGGGCAGCACTGAGTTAAAATAAGGACCTGAAGTAACACTCAATCATCAGCCAAAACACACGGGCTAGCTGCAGTAGAGGATCAGTTTATGACAGCTTTTCTACTGTCCTGGGAACAAAAGAAGCACTCACCGTGGTTTCCTGGCCCAGGCGCTGCTTGAGCCAAGCCTTCACCTGATCCAGAGTGAGATTAATCCCAACCAGTCCAAGCTTCCCACGTCTCTTGATGAGCTGATCTGGCTTCACCACTAAACGCTACAAAGGTTGGGCAAGAGATTTAAAGGAAGAAGCATTAGAAAGTGACTTTGGTCGAGTGGTTCTCTGCAGACAGTGAAGTAAAAACTTAGATCTGCACAGCACGTGTCATTGCAAAATTCCTTTAATCTTGGCAAATCCAGCTCCTGGTACAACATGCCTGCAGGTTCAGGGTTTTTTACATTGTACTTTGAGAAAAAGCTGCCTTGTTTCTACTCAGCTGTCAGCAGATATCAGAGGCTGAGGTGACAGTTTGTTCTGGCTTTTTTTGATGAAAAAACCCAATAAAAGTCATGGCAGACACAGTCAGTTGCTCACCAAAAAAAAAAAAAAGCTCCTGCTGTCACTACACTTTGCTTATGAGACTGGCTAGGGCCAGTAGGGCCAGGGTCATGCACATTTCAGTCAAATGACTGTGGCTCTTTGTAAGATACCCATGGAAAAATAGATACCCTGTCTGAACCCACGGAAAGCTGCTCCTGGACACACATCTCTAGCTTGCAAATATCTTTTTAAAAAACTCAACTAGAACTGGGTGCCATTCTCCTGTATTGCTGATAAGTCCTGGAACTTCAGAAACTTAAGAGTCAGAACACACTGGGTTGCAGGACAGGACACTGAGCATGGTCTTGCTGCTGGACCCTGAAGCCCTTTCCAGCCTTACAGAACCTGCCTTAAAGGCCCAAGAGCATCCTTGCTCCCTTCTGGCTTCCTGCAAGGCTTTTAGAAGCACTGCGGATCTCTTCCTGCAGTTCACTCAGGCACTTGAGCATGGAACATTTAATTAGTGCAGGCTTCTATCAGTCAGTCAGTCAAGGACTATGAGACATTCATGTTCTCCAGCCAATGACTTAATATAATTAACCACTGAAAAGGAGCCAGCTTGGACAGCTAATAAAAGAGCTCCGGGTATGTTTTCTCTACAGAAAGCGTGAGGATATGAGACACAAAGATAAAAGATTTTGCACTGAAAAATTAAAAAAAGGAAGTTCTCCCTGACATTTTGCTTGGATTCAAGAAAACTAAGCAGTGTCCTTACTGGATATAAAAGCCAGACACAGAGAGAGCAGTCCCTGATTTTAGAGAGCGAGATTTTGTAAACAAGGACTGACATCTCTCTCTGAACCAGCCTCCTTTACCTTCTGTACAGTCACGAGCAACTTGTTCACAGCTATCTCTGCCCCTGTATTTCACAGTCTTAAAGGAATAATCGGCCCCCCAGGAGGTGATACTGAGCCTTCATCAGGGTTGGGAGTGACTGTGGCAGAGCAGCAACAGCGACCAGTCTGTCAGGAAGGATCTGGAGCAGTGCTCAGGTGCTCCACGAAGGCAGGTCCTGCTGCCCCTGTCCTTACCTCGCTCAGGAGCCACGGGTGGTCCTGCGTGAGCCGTGCCCAGTCTGTGGCTGGGGTGACCCGGGCATACTTGAAGCGGTTCTGGATGGCAGAGGACGTGCAGATGTACTTGTACAAGAACTCCTTCCCCGTCTGCTCGGAGATGGCTTTGGCTGACATGGCTACTTAGTCTGGATGGGGGAAAAAAAATCCATCAGGAATCCATCACCAAACATCCATCAGGAACAGAGACCTGTTCTGGCCAAGAACTCCACATCACTCAGCTCAACACAAACCCAAAGCAAACCAACGTCTCCCCATTACACATAAGATCATAAAATTCCCCTGATAAGCAAGAACTATTCGTGCTGCTTAAAACTTCTACCCCATTCCCCTGTCATGAACACTATTTTCATCCAGCCTTGTCTGCAGGGAAAGGCAGAATCCCTGCAGCTTGTCCCAGCCACCACCAAGCCTTTCCCAAATCCACAGCCTGGAGCATCCCCTCACATCCAGGGCAGTGCCCAGCTCTCTCCAATGTTGCAGCACCCCAGGCTGGCTGCTGGGGAGTCTGTGTAACACACCTACCACTTCTTCTGGAGCAGCTCCAGGGAGGGAACCCCTCCCTCGCACCCCCTCCTCTAAGGCACCCCATATTCCCGGGCAAGCCTGATGGCAGACACATCACCAATCCCCATCCCTTTTCTAAAGGGAAAAGAAAACACTGCCAGGGTTACTAAAACTGGAATAGGCTTACAGCATGGTTTTTTCTTGTTTCAGGACCAGTTTTTTTGGAAAGAGCTTCACACGTGACAGAATAAGATGATCAGAACAACAACAAAGATTAAGGTTAGACTGGGTGTTTTGGTTTGGGGGGGTTTTCTTTAAGAAAAATTCGTAATTCAGTCCATTTCCTATGGATGGTTTTCTTCTCTTTTCGAGTATATTCCAAACTGATGTAAGCAAATGATTTTTGACCTCAAAGGTGTAACTATTCTTTTTGATATGCAGCAACAGAGTCATAGGTGTCAAAGAGGCATTTATTTTTAGCTGTCATAAACACTTATTTAAAAGAATACTTCATCCCAGTGACCCTGTCTGCATGTGTCACACATCAGAACCAAGTGCTGTGCTCAGCTGGTGGGTTTGGTACGTCTGGGGGGTCAGACTGCTGTCAGGGAGGCTCAAGCAGCAGCTCCTCCTGCATCTTGAGTGACTGGGGTCATGTCACTGTTCTCCAAGCACAGCCAGTGTGGCAGGAAACAAAAGCACGCTTGGGATGGATTCTGGGAGAGCTGCAAAGCAGAGGTGCAGCAACACAGAAAAGAGGAGCTCAGATTCTCTCTGAGCACCTGGACAGCCAAGTGCTAGAGCGGCTCAGTAGGACTACCCGCCCTCACAGAGCAGATACCCCACGTCAGGCCCACAGAGGGAAACTGTTTGCAAACTCCAGTTGATGCCTTCTTGCCATGGGTTAGCATGGCTTGGAGTTTTGGCTGAGGAAGCTTCTCAAACTACGTAGAAACAGAGACTAGACAAGAGTAAGGGAATAAAGGTGGGTATTTATTTGAAAGGCCTTCAAAGGTACGCCCTGGGGAGCCAGAGGCTGCTTCCAAAAGAACCCCAAGATGGACAACAGGTCACGAGTTCTTCACACTGTTATAGGTTTGGTCCATTTGCATATCAGCACAAACCCACCAATTAAAACTTTAGCTTTCTTTAATTTCCCCACCTCTCTGGCGGCCCTAGCTTACAGCTTTGGGCCGAGGACAATCCGAGTTTCCCTGGATAGCAAGCTCAGAGGAGCTTTGTTGTGTCTATCTGATCTAAGAGAGCAGCTAACGAGCTACAAGAGACTTCAGAGTTACACACTGGGCAATACAGGATTTGAAAAAATATAAAAGTTAAAACCTAAGGCATCACAGTTATTTCTTGTGCTGCCCTCTAGGTAATAACCATTGGTAATCAGCTGGGCTATTCGTCCTATGAGCAAACACAGAATAGCCAGCGATTAACTAGCCATAATTAGAAATAAAGAATTTTCTTCCTAGAGCAGGAAGAAGCAGGTTTGGTCCATCCCAATGTTAGTAGGAGGCAGGTTGCATTCCCTGAGCTTCCAGAACCAAATAGGTCGGGCTGAGTAAGTGCTATTACTGAAAGCTGGTAACTAAGTTTAAGGACCAGCAGTCAGCTTTGCCACTGACATCTTTTCAAATGCAATTCCAGGGTTAAAAATCACAAAGGCAAAGCTACATAAGGGGCAAAAGACAAAGAACAGCGGGCCTGCTTTCAAAGAGTTCTGATGTAAAACCTGAACACGATTGCAGCGCAGCTTCCAATTTAATCCCATTTCAAAACGGGATCAGGTGATGTTTCTACAGCACCCCATCTTTCATCAGAATCAACCCCCACTTCTGTCACCAGAAACACTCGCTGCTAACACTGCCTACTGAAACAGCCCCTGTCAGTTTATTAGCCCAGTGCCAAAGCCAAGGTGGCCCGAGAAGAGAACTCTTGTGAGCAGCCAGAGGAGACCAAACCCCAAACCAACACCTGGCCTGATCCTACAGGCACACACAGCCACGTTCCCACAGGCACCGCGCTGCTGCCCGGCTTCACAGCTGCACACACACAAGTCATCTGTACTGTAGAGCCCAAAACTTTCCGTTGGAATTTGTACTTTAAGCGGAGCTATTTCTGAGAGCAAACGCTGCTCCCACAGTACCTGCAGCCACCATTTGTTCTGCCTGGGAGGAAGCTGTAATACTCCTGCTTCAAATCCCTTCAAAATCCATCAACTCCACAATCTGCTCAGGGCCTGTCCCAGAGAAACAGCGTCACATTTCACTGCAGCACAAGCAGATGATTAAAAGAAAATGGCAAACATATTTCTTTTAAAAACCCAAGTATTTGTCATTTCTCCAGGGTGTCACAGAGCCCCTGAAGAGCACTGCAGAACTTCAGTCCACATGTACAAATTAAACCACTCAGGCTGATGCTGGTTATGCCAACGAATACCCTGCAATTGCAGGAAACTGGACCCAGGGTGTCCCTCAGGTCTTATTGAGACTAGTCCTTAAAAAAAAAACCTCAGTGGGAACAAGTGACATACATGGAATTCCTTAAACCTGAGGGACAGAAAGAGGAGCTGTTCCTCTCTCAGAACCATTTCTTGGTCTTTTTTATGCTGCTTCATTCTGCTGCTCCCCTGGTTTCCCTCACAACTTCATCACCTCATTTTTGCAGTAACACTACCAGGGTAAAGAAAGGAAACTACACAACTCTTACAATAGCAGTAGATGAAAAATAACATCCTTGTGTCATGGCAACAGAACAGCAGGAATGAGGCTGTTCTGACCTTATCTGCCCGAGTTTCACATTTCCTAAACATTAGCAAGTCTTTAATCACACCCCTCACTCAGTTTTTCCACTCTTCTAACCCTGCCTTTCTCGTGGGACAGAGAGCACAAAGCAATTGCTTCAGTCTGCTGAACTGTTAAGCTAAGAGATCAGCAGGAAAAAAATCCATAGGGCATCAGCAATTCCTGGCTATGTGTGCTCGTGCAGGTCCCTTGACAACCAGGGAGACACGATCAGAGCAGGTCCATTAAGTCACTGCATCTGTTCTGCAAACACCAAGCAGGGGCACGGACACAGCGGCAGAGGAACTGAATCTCCCCAGTTTCCCAGGAACGAGGCAGGTTCAAACTCTCATCTGTCAGAATAATCTTATTTTCAGTCATGTTTAGCACCTGCAGTGCTGACCAGTGCTGGGGAGAGCAATGGCTGCACCTCTGAAGAAAAACCCAGGAAAAAGATCCCTTTCTCTGCCCAAAACACAAGCTGTGGGATAACAACGTTCTCTTCCACTGCTCTGTTCAGCATTCATTAGCCAAGACTGACCTGCAATTTTCTCAGCACTTTAGGTCCCAGACCTTGCACCCCCCCCACACAAGGATAGATTCATGTCAGCAGCACAAGTGCCACACACTTCTGAATGATTTGTGTTGATTTACTGAGGCTCCAACACAAACAGCTTCCCTGCAACGCCTCAGAGACCTTTCTCTCATCATCCATACCCACTGTTTCAAAAAGAGCTGGATTCCAGCCTTTGCTAGCAAGTCCAGAGCAAGTAAGAGACATGGATTAGATCATATTTTTGGGAGCCTAGCAGCACTTATTCCCTCTAAGCATCACCTGTCAAATACACGCAAAGAAGTTGATGCTTGGGGAAAGTCTCCTGAGCGTATTGACAGAGAAAATCAGCGGGATGGTGGCAAGGTAGGCAAGACTCGTCGAGCTGGATGTTGTGTTTGCTGTGACACAACTGCTACATCTGCCCCAACAGATCAGCAACCAGCTGAAGGGAGCATGCAACAAATCCAAAGGAAACACAGATGGAGAAACAGGGAAGCATTCCTGACACAGAACCCAGGTAAAGTCTCCCTGACTCCCAAGAGATCAGTGATGTGGCACTGCTCAGTGTGACACGATCTGCTCTGCAAGAGGAGAGAAATTATTGCAGACATTGATTTAGTTTGTTTTTCTTCAGACCAGAAGAGGTGTAACTTGGCTTCACCAGTTTGTGTTCACACATGGAATTCTCTGAGATCCGGATTGGTACTGTCCTCCAATCGCACCTGAATGATGCTTCTGCCAGGAGGAAAGGACTCCCTGTCCAGTGAAGACTTGACACTGGCTCTCCCAAGAATTGTGTCAACAAACCTACACCATAAAGCAGCCTCCCCTCTCCGGATCATTTATTAACACAGTGCAAGCTCAGCCAGTATTTTCAGCCCATGGCAGCATGAAAAGTTACGTCAGCTCCCACCTGGCAAACCCATGTGTTTCATCAGAGCATGGTGAGGGCTCAGTGCTGTGGCCAACGCGAGGTCATGGTCCCGCACCTGTGGTTGGGAAACGCTGTGCGGGGTGATGCAAGCAGGTGCTGCATGCCCAGCTCTGGGGGAGGCTCCCTGCACACACAGAATCTCTGAGAAAAACACGCAGCCAGGGAGGTGCACAGACTGGTTACATGCGGCTAACGGAGAGCAGCAGACAGGCTCCCCACAGCTGGTGGGCACCCGGTGCCACATGGGGGAAATTTGGGAATTCTGTCATTAAAGATCATCTTCTTCTGCAGCCTTGGGGCTCCTTAACAAGCTTATTCCTTAAATCACTTGCCCAGCGTACAGCAGTAACGGGTTCCTTGGCCATCGTGGCTGGGCAGGACTTCCAACTCTGGCTGTCCTTGTTTGGGAACCACTTCAGGCAGCACTGGAAGGGTGGGAAGAGCCCTGATACCTGGAGAGAGCTCACATGCAGGAAACCCAAGAGGGTTTGGGTAACAGCACCGGACTGTAGAGCTGATACTCTGAGCTCCAAACCCGGTTAGGGATCAGAAAGAGTACAAACAGGATAGTCAGGGTGCACCTCAGTTTTCAGCCTTTAGCGCTACTGCAGACAACAGACTGTTCAACAGAGAGAAGGGAGAGTCCGTACAGCAGGATGAGAATTTCGAAAGCAGCAAGACAAACAGGAGGTGTTTGCAGGCAGCAAACAGGAGAGCTGGAACACAGCCAGCTGTCCCGGGAAGGGAGCGACACACGGGCTGTGCACGCTCCTGCTCGTACGGGAATAGCGAGACCCCGACGCCGGGCTGCTCCTCCAGGATGGCCACGAAAGGATTTTCCTTATGGCAGAGGATGCAAGTGCTTTGGCCGAGGCCCCGTTGGAAGAGGAGCGAAAAACGCGTAAAGCCAGAGCCCTTTCCCGGCCCCCCGGTAATCCCTGCGCTGTGCCCACTGCGCACTGTCCGTGCCCCAGAGCCGCCCCGGCCACCGGGACGCTACCGGGCATCAGCATCGCTGCGAGGAGACCCCGGCGGGTTGGCGGCGGCGGCGCCGCCCGCAAGGTCAGGGGCGGCCGTGCCGG
>WEIT01015500.1:59031-70343 GCA_013389985.1 Dryoscopus gambensis | reverse complement strand
GCCGGCTCCGGCCGTGCGACCTGCCGGCAAGCGGGGCACCTGCGCTGCGAGAAGCAGCCGCGCTCCAGGCAACTCAGCGGCTTCCTCCTGTGCGAGCAGTTCGAGCCCCGAGTCCGCGGGGAAGGCAGCGCGGGGGTCGCCGGGGCGCCCGGAGGTCTCTGCCTCTCTCCGGGGCCCGTTTGTCCCGCCTGGGTGTGAGGCTGCAGCTGACACCAGTGCTAGAGGTGCCCGTGGGAACTGTGGGGTCCTGCTCCCGCTCCCAGGGCATTTGGAACCAAAACCCATCTGCACCTTCTGGAATAAAGAGATGGGGGAATTCAACACTCCACAAACTGGAAAAACATTTTTCTGGCCCAGGCAGAGCAGTTATGTTTTATGTGGAACCTCTCAATTTTTGCATCAAAGGCAAAATTCACTCCTTGAGCATCACTCCCACGGTCTTTGGCTTCAGCAGGTCCAGCGGATCCCAGGCTGGACCGGCCCACAGGCAGCTGGGGAGGTGGAAAGTTCATGTAAGGACTGAACAGTGTCTGCCTCGTTGATGCTATTGAGGACTCGCACAGCTAAAGAAATCCCTCGTCCCCTTTCAGTCCCGAGTTTTCCCAGGCCCTACCGGGAATTAATCTGGGATTCCACTTACCAGAGCTGCTGGCAGGAGGGGAGGGAGAGCCCGTGCCAGCTCCCAGCGGCATTTCCCGCTCACTGCTGCCAACCACGAGTGTTTCGTTTCCGGCAGCACTCGAGGTTTCACTTTCGAGTTCTGCCTAGCAGCTGCTGGGAGGGGTTTGGCTTTCCCGGAAGCTATCTCAGTTGCTCTTCCCGAGAGGAGCCCAAATTCCCTCCTGCGAGGCACTCAGCTGCCGATCCTCAGTGCAGCTCAGAGAGAGAGACAGCGTCATCCCTGTGGGCTGCTCTAGGAAGCAGCCTCTTCCCTGGGAACAGAGCTTGTGATTCAGGTGAAGGGATGAGAGCATGGCAGGTCTCACCCTGCTGGGACTTTCACTTCCCCTTGGGCTCCTCCTCGGGTCCCTTCCTTCGCATCTGGCAGCCACAGGGGCTTGCTCAAGCGCTCAGACTGAATGCGCCACATGAGGAGCCCTGCCTGGGCTGGGGCTTTGTGGCAGCTCATGGTGCCTGAGAAACCCCTTCCTGGCAGGGCAGGACTGCAGCTGCTGAGGCCAGAGTGGGGCTGAACCTTCAGCCCTTGGGTGGGATGCGGGTCCCTGTTGTGGGACCAGCCAGAGCAGCTGTGGCAGGAGGTGTCAGCTGAGCAGGGCACCCAAGTGAGGGAGTGTGGGGGAGATGTTCCCTGTGCCCCATCCTTCCCACTAAAGGTCCCAGCAGGGCCACATTGTCTCTGGGATTCCTGCCCTGCAAAGTGTTTTCTCCTTCCATTTCAGAACAGAGGTTTCTCCAAGAAGAGTCACACTTTCCTGCCTAAAATATTTAGAAAAATGTCTACTCAATCAGCGAAAGAGAGACCTGAGAGTTTGCACTTCCCATTCCTGGATGACGAAGACACCATCTCCACACTCAAAGAATCCAAAACCCTTTTCATCCTCCGGGGCCTGCCCGGCAGCGGGAAGTCCACCCTTGCCCAGGCCATCCACGATCGGTACAAGGATGCCTGCAAGGTCATCTCTGTCGATCACTATAAAATTACACCGTTAATAAGAAGCTCCATTCCCGAAGAGTACTCCAAGGTGGATGAGGATCTAGTTGACTATTGCAAACGGGAGATCAGCGTCATCGTTTTGGATGACACCCACCACGAGCGGGACCGGCTGGACCAGATCTTTGACATTGCTGACAAGTACCGGTACAAAGTCATCTTCGCCGAGCCCAAAACCCCGTGGCGCTTGGATTGTCCCCAGCTAAAGGAGAAGAATCAATGGAAACTATCCGTGGAAGAGCTGAAGAAGATGAAGCCAAGCTTGGAGAAGGAATTCCTCCCCATGTATTTTGGGTGGTTTTTGAGCAAAAGAAGTTCGGAGATCCTGAGGAAGGCTGGCCAGGCATTCCTGGATGAGCTTGGCAGTCTCAAAGCCTTCAAAAAGGAGAGTAAATACTGTACGTATAGAAGTTGTCTTACCACGTTCTTACTTGTTGATGTTAACAAGTCTGATCAGCTTCTAAAGTAAATTTCTAAAGCTGTCAACAAGAAAAGCTTTTTAAAGCTACTAACCTGGTGCTCATAGTTGACAAAGTTGCTTCTGTAAGTAAAAATAAATTGAAGAGTTTTTCCCAAGTTTGTTTAGCTCGGGCCCCACAGGGCACTGGGCTCGGGTGGCAGCAGGAGGACATGGGGTCCTGGGTGTCCCCTGGTTCCAGTGGGTTGGGTAGAAAAGAGGCAGAGAGAGAAATGGGAAAGGCTGAACAATCCCATCCCTTAGAGGACTCTCACATCATCAGGTTTAAGACGAGCCACAATGATGCACAAAAGCTTCTGTTCTCTGGCTCCATCTGCAGTGGGCCTGGGAGGAGGGAGGGGTTTGGTTTCCCACCCAGTGCTCCCCAGCAGTCAGAGAGATGAGATGTGAAGGCTGGGGTAGGGAAGGGAGCTGAGATGGGACTGGGATCACTTTGGGACAGTGACATGGTTTACCTGTGTCTGCAGTTCCTTCTGCTGCTGAAGATCCCAAAATAAAAACAGATCTCACCAGCTACTTTGTGAAGAGGCCACCTGGGGTCCTGCACTGCACCACGAAATACACCGACTTTGGAAAAGCAGCCGGAGCTGAGGAATATGCGCAGCAGGAAGTGAGTGCTGGGGTCCCACCTCCTCCCCACACCCCCTGTGTCCCCTCCCTCCCCAGAGGGGTCTCCATGAGCCTGGGGAAGGGTTGGGGATGGGCTTTGCTCTGAGCCAAGAGGCCAAAAATAGGGACAGGAACTACATCCATGTGGCCAGTGCAAGAGAAAACTCAGAATTGTGGAGACAGTGATTGTTTCCTATTTCCAAACAAAATACTCCCACTTTCCCTGATGGCACATGACTTCCAGCATCATCTCTGACAGCTTGAGTTGCAGGATGATGAATCGAGGTATTTACATTCCCAGATTGATTATTTCAGAGCACATAAGCCCAGGTTAAATACTAGAAGGACAAAGATGTTACCAGCTCCAAATCCACAGAGCTGGGACATCAGGCACTGACCTTCTCCTTGCTCTGGGTATTTTGACCACGTTGCAGCAAGAGCTGCCATGGGCAGCCACGTCCCCGAGCCCGGGGACGGTGACCGCGGTGCAGCGCCGTGCATCCCCAGGCACAGGCGCTAACGCCGATCCGCGTGCGCGTCCCTCTCCTCCAGGCTGTGAAGGCTTCCTACGGCAAAGGCTTCACCCTCTCCATCTCGGCGCTGTTCATCACCACAAAGACTGTCGGGGCTCGCATCGAGCTGAGCGAGCAGCAGCTGCTGCTGTGGCCCGGGGACGCCGACAAGATCCTGTCCACGGACAACCTCCCGCGGGGCAGCCGGGCCCACATCACCCTTGGCTGCGCCAACGGCGTCGAAGCCGTCCAGACCGGGCTCGACCTGCTGGAGTTTGTGAAGCTGGAAAAGGCAGGGAACAAAGGGGAGCAAGTGGGGGAAATTGGAGGAGGGAAACTGCTGTATTTTGATAACGGTATGTGGATGCTTGTCCTGTCTAAAAAGATTGATGTGAGGGCGATATTCTCGGGATACTATGGGAAGGGAAAACTGGTGCCAACGCAGAGCACCAACAAACGGGGCTCTGCCTTTAGCTCCTGCACCATCATCTAGGAGCACGGGCAGGGCAGCTCCTCGGTTTGTTTTTAAAAGGCAAGTAACTCCTGTAACCTTAAAAGTGTAAAGAGAAATAATTCTACCTTTACTAAAGTCAACCCTTCTGCCCACCCCAGCGAGAAGCCTCTGGGGAGTTATCGGCCTCAGAAAAGGAAGAAAACAAGCAACTCCTGACTGAAATTGTCACGGATTTTAATGTGAGTTTTGGAGGGAACTAGCTGGGGTGTCCTGCTTGTTTTCTTCCTTGGAGAAAGATCAACTCTGGGCTTTTATCGCTCCCCTCTGAACCACAATCGTTCGATCTTTACCTGTTGGCACTGACCAAAGCCTGCCAGTTGCTGGTCTGAAGCCAAGGGAACTGCAGGATGTCCCTCCCCTCCCACACCCGGGGACTGACATTGGCCCTTCTGGAAGCTGATTACAGGGTCACAACTAGCAAGACCCAGGTGTGGGTCACGCCTGTCAGGGGTGGGTCATTCCTGTCAGGAGTCCTGTCCTTACCAAGGCTTTGGCCCCTAAGGACAGACCTTGCTGGGGGCAGCGGGTCCTGGCAGCCCTAATCGCAGGCCAGTCCCGCAGCTGCCCAGTGGGCTCCATCCCAGCCCGTCCCTCACAGCAGAGATGCTCTGGGGACAGCCAGGAGGAGGGCACTGTGCCGGGTGATGTCTTAAAGACACCAGCCACAGACTTAGGGGGAATCAAGTGGAACACCAGGACAGGGAGCCAATTCCTGCAAAGCAGCTCCAGCCACTTCCCTCTGCCTGGGCTGGACCAAGCACCATCCCCTGTCCTGTAGGGAACAATCCTGCCTTGGCAGGGAGTGGAAGAGATGAACTAACGTCTTTTCCATCTTATTTGATAGAAACTAAAATCATGTCTGAAGTACAGAACTGGACTTCATGCAAGATTTTACTCCCTTCCTCTAATGCACTTGAATGTTAAGAGTTAGGCTGGAGTAACCCCTAGCGTAGGAAGCGGAGGCACCGTAACCGTGTAACTCACGTCTGCTCGAACCTAAACCCCGGCTGGAAGTTACTGACCCAGCACTTCTGTCATTAAATCTGTTTTATTGAAACTTGGGTTTGTGCTCTGCCAGGCCCTGGCGCAGCAGGGCGGTGGCTCCTGGGCATGGTTTAACACAAAGCTCCACTAACAGCCCCAGGCCAGGTCCCAGCTCGACCTCCTGCTCTGGCTCAGGGTCTGGGGAGCAGCAGAGTGACATTAACCCACACTAACACTGTAAATGCTGACTGTGTTTGAGGCGTGGGCTGGGCTGGGGCTGTCGCTGGGCACAGCTCACCCTGAGTTCAATGCTGCTGGGGCAAGGAGCATTTCTCCTCTGAATGCTGAGGCCAAAAGCAGGGAGAGCTTTGGTGCTTGTCTGGTACCAAACACTCTGCCATGAAAGCAAAATACTTCCTGCTGTTCCAAAGCAAAGGATAAGAATAAATTCTCATTATAACATAAAATAGCGAGCTATAAACCCACCCAGAGCACCTGTGACCCTCCATGGAGAAACCCTTCCAAGCTTTCGTGCTGGCAGCAGCCAAGTGCCCAACGCTCAGCCAGGGCCTCTCCTGACAGAACCTCAAGGGTTTGTTCCACCAAAGCTCTACAAGGTATTTGCCAGCACTGGCTCAGGGGCCAGCTGAGCCCACACCCCCAGCACCCAGGTTGCTCCAGCACTGGAATACTCAGCTGGAATATCTCCTTCATCTGCCTGTTCAAGAACAACAGTGACACTGCCGTCGTTTGAGTTTTTATTAGTTTGTACATCATATACAGTTTATAATAAAGTAAAACCGATTGCATATGGGTCTGCTCAGGCTGATTTCCCATACAAACACGGCATCAGGAGTTCTGCTAAGGAAGTAAACAACAAATATTCACATTTTTACCATTCACATCCTAGAAAGGTCCAAGGGGGACAGTTGGTACCGATGCGGAGCCCGGCTGGGAGAGGATGAGGAGTTTGGCAAAGCAATGGGACAGCGATTGCTCCATGCAATTCCCCTTTCCTCCCAGGGAAAGGTTGAGCTATGTACACTGAGGTAAACATTCCGAATTCCAATTCAGATAAATACGGCAGCGCAGGGACAAGCTCCTCTCCAAGTGGCTTCGCATCGGTGCCCGGATTTGTCCTGACTATTCCGTAACGTTGTGACACACGTGCACTGCGGGGCTCGAGGTGCTCCCCCGCGGCCCCTCGGGTGCCGCCTCACACCACACTCTCTTCACACGGGCCACTAAGGGACAGCAGGGATGGGGATGGAACAGTCAGACAGGCTGGGAGGGCAGCCGGGCTGCTCGTCCTGCTGGAGGCTCCCCACGGATCCTGCCCTCCTGGGCCACCCCTGGTGCTCCAGCTCAGGTGGTGTCCCAGCTCCCAGCCACAGACCAGAGCTGTCCCTCCAAGCTCGGATCTGGGTAAGGGAAAATGCCCAGCACTGCCCCAAGAAGGGATAACCCCACCCGTGGTGGTGGGAGTGGGGAGAGCCGGGCCTGGCCAGGAAGGCCAAAGCATTTCACACCGGCTCCCACAGTCATGCAGGGATCCACAACGGCCCCACAGAGCCAACAGCAGGGACAGCCACCAGCTATCGCCACCTGCCCCTGTCACAGCCCTGCCACAGCTGCCCAGGAACCAGCACTGCTGCAGGGACGTGGGTGGGTGCAGCACACAGTTGTCCTGTTCCCTAGAGAAGGGGAGGGGAGAGGACAAGGCACGAATTTAAATGGGATGAAAACCATCCATTGGAAATAAGAGAGTATCTGGAGTTATTACTGAAAGTGAGGAAGTCATTTAGCAATGGCAAAGCAGCACACGGCCCAACCCTGTGGCTGATGGATGGCTGCAGATCCAGGGCCAGCGTGGCTGGATGGGGACTGGCAGCAGGCTCTGTGTCAGTCACACCACGACAGCACAGCAGCACCCACTCTAACTCAGCAGATACAGAGAGCAGAGGGACCCGCTATTCCGTGGATAATACTCTTGGTCCCTGAACAATTTGTCTTTCTCCTGTTTTCCAACTTGCATTTCTGCATTTACAACAGCCAGTGGTCATCAGCACTGACTGGGGATCCTGCTCACTGAACACTCACAGGATCAAAATCAAACCAGGTATGTTCCTGTGCAGCCAAAGCAACAAGGAGCCTTAAGAGGGTGGCCAGAACCTCCCAAATAGACTTCACAGCTTTCCAACCTAAACTATTCCATGATTCTATGAGTGTGACCAGGCAAAACCACATCCAAGAGAAAGCCTAAGAGCCACACAATTCCTGATCTCCCTGCCAATACTGCAGTCCCACAGCAGAGCCCCCACATGCCAGCTCTGCCCACAGCCACACTCCTCACACACTTGTCTTGTAGTTCACAACTTTCCCAGAGATGCTGACAGCCACTCACCAGTTCTTGAGCTGCTCAGAGCAACTACTCCCAGCCTGGCTGGTGGAAGACGCCCCCTGACACACCAGCCTGGTCTGGCTCTCAGCCACGGCAGCTCTGCTCTTTCCAGGTCCTTCTTGTTGGCAGCAGCTCTCACAGCACCAACCGTTCCCCCTTGGAGACCCTGGGCAGGAGCTGCCAGGCTGAGAGTCACACCACAGCATGTCCATCCATACCAAAGCACATCCATCCCACCACGCCTGTGCCTCGGGCAGCATCTGCAGCACCAGCGCCTGCACCTCCGGGTGCTCTTTGTCCTTCTAGAAACAGCACAGGCACAACATCTCTCCAAGATGCTCACTCGTGGTGTCTGCAGCAAATCCCGGTGGCCACTGGCTCCCGAGGGGCTGCGAGTGCTTGGAGCACTGGCACTCGGCTTCCCTGTACCCACACACAACCACAACCCACAGATAATGTCCTGGAACCCCCGTGTGTGGAGACAACACTCCAAGCAATGCACAGCTGAGCCCATTTTTGAGAAAGAAGCAGAGTTTTGTCTCCCCAAGCCGTGCTGGGACATGGTGGAGGTCACAGTGCCACTGGACACTGCTGCTGCCCTGAGGTGCCAGGTGCCACCCAGCCCTGCTCAGCGCCGGGGGGAACGGGGGGGAACGCGGACTGCACAGGGCCTGGGGCACCCTGGGCTAGTGGAAGGTGTCCCTGCCCATGGCAGGAGGTTGGACTCGATGGCCTTTAAAGGCCTTCCAGCCCAAACCATTCCATGGGTCTACGCATCTGCCTTCACTTTGATTCACGTAACAACGCCCTGTAGAAAGTCTTGGCACTCATCATATGAATATTTAACTACATTAAATCATGCATTCATGTACAGGTTATAAATAGCTGCTGTATACATTTTCTCTCCCAGAAGCAGAGACATTCCACTCCTGTGCTCCAAGGAACGGGCTCACTCAGCTTGGAGAGAAGGAAGGGAGGAAGGAAGCCGGTCACACTTCCCTGGGGCAGGGGGAAATGAGAATAAACCCACTGACAGACACAGAACACGGCTCTGCTCAGCAATGGGAGACTGACAACACCCAGACCTTACAGTGACATCAGCACACACACAGGACGAGATGCCATGAATCCAAAATGCCACTAAACAGGCCTTGTAAACTCTGATTTACAGTGCCAGGAAAGCTGGGGAAGCATCAATGTGCATAGACCAGTATTTCAGTTCCCCAGGTATTCACGATTTCAGAGCCTGAAAAGTGCCAGGACCCAGCTGCTCTCGGTGCACCTGGGTGGCTCCATCCCTCACACCGGTGCGAAGGACGTCGGAATAAACGTGGGAGAGTCGGATTTTGAAAGTATTACTCAGCACTGGTTCACTTAGAAAGCCGAGTTTCAAACGAGTTGTAAAATACTCTATTCTGCAGTGCTAAAATTTAAGCCCTTAATTTTTCCCTCTCCGAAAGCAGATTGTCAAGAATCCTGACCCAACATGACAGCAGGACCACGACAGCCACGTCACCGCTGGAACCGCCGGGACCCCGCGGCGTCCCTGTCCTGCTGAAGGACACGCACAGCCCTCGGGAGGGAGGAAGACAAAGACGTGGCATTCCCAGAGATCACCTCGTGCAATGAACTCCCTGCAGTGTTTGCTCTGCCGCGGGAAGGTAAATCAGGCATTACAGAGAGTCACTGGGAGGTTCTCTCTCGGCACAAACACCCGTTCTCTGAGCAAACTCTGCCCTCCAACAGCCCCATGCCGCCAGGGTCAGCCCGGGATCCCGGCCACAGCCCCTCTGACCCTCACTGAGCACCAGCCCAGGACCCCCTGCCATGGCCCCACTGCCTCTTGCTCCCCTCACATCCCAGGCAGAGCAGCACCGTGCTCCAGAACCTGCCACAGACAGGACTGAACTCCCACAGAGCACTTGGATGAAAAGGTGCTGTCCATGCTCTAGAGAAAAGGGTAGAATTCTGGAAGCAGAGCCCTCTCCCAGCTAAGACCCTGCTGTAACATCACCATTTAGGTGAAAACCAAATCACTAACGGGCAGTGCCCCACACCAAACCCATCGGGACAGCTCCAGGCCAGAAGCTCATCCATCCCTCCAGCTCCCGTCCTGACACTGCGTGAGAGAAACAAGTGCAGACTGTCAGTTCAGAGCTGGACTTTGCACTTTCTTGCTGCTTTGGAGGAGTAAATCACCGCCAGGGGAAAACCATTCAGCCAGGTTAACTGAACACACAGCTGCTGCACACCGGGAGCTCGGCGCTGCACATCCCAAACCACCCACGATCCCTGCCTGGAATTCACTTGGCACTGAAAGACTCACCCACGTCATGGATCAGTAACAGGAAATCACACATCAAGCTCAACAAAATCAAGTTTAGCACAAATATAAAATATTCAAGTGGATTAATTAAAAAAAAGTACAGTGAAGGAATTCAGCCCAGAGCAAATTCAATATTCCCTTAAACAGGACAATCTTGGGAACACAAAGCCCTTAATTCCAGCTGCATCACAGGGAATTCTCACATAAGCTGCTCTTTAAGCAGCGTTTCTCTGATACAGAATTGTAAGCTCACACGTTATCACGGAAGTTTAATGCCCAAGTGGGCCTTGCTGGGAGAACCATGGAAAAAAAAAAGAAATAAAAAGAGCCAAGAAGCCAGGCTGGCAGGTGAAATGGGATTGTACGAAACTGGATTGAGCCTTGGCAGTATTTCCAAAAGATTAAGGTAACTTACAAGTTACTCCAAACCCTGGACATGCTGCTTTGGAAGCAACCAGAACAAACCAGGAATTCCTTCACCCTCTCACACGTGGAGATTCTGGGAAGATTCCAGGAAATCCTCTGTGCTGAGGGGCAGAAGCAGCTGAAAGCACGGGCCAGCATGGAGGGACCAAAAGATTCAAAGCTTTATTTATTTTTTTTTTTTAATAAAGTTAACAGTAAAACAAAATTCACAAGCCTTCCCCTCCCGAGCTGGTTTCCTCTTCACACACACAACACACAAACAGAGGCTCCAACCCAGAAATGAAACTGCTCTAAGGACAACGAGACGTGATGGAGGAGGAGTCTGGGGCTGTCCGTATTCGAGGTTAAAAGAAGCAGATCAGGTATGTGTGGTTTGATTTGTGTTTGTTTGCTTCTTAGCCAAACTGGAAAAAGAAATTTCCAGGCCCAGAAGCTGAAAAAGAAAATGGAAGATAATCAGGACTTTCCAAATCCAGTCGGTTTAGTGCAATCCTAAGCAGCAGCACTGCCTACACACACCTCCAGAACGGGGAGCCCCTGGGTTTGTGGCTTTTGAACCCAGAAGAACCAGAACCAGCCACCAGCTGACGCTGTGCAGGCAGAGCTTTGGAAAAGCTCTTAGATTTGTGGAACAGCCAAACGCTCTCCTCAAGCAGCACATCCACTGGGAGCCCCAGCTGCCCTGCCAGGGGATCTGTGTACTTACGGTTCCGGGGCTGGGAGGAGAACACCTCACCTACCTTCGAAGCTGAAGCCCCCTGGCCCGCTGAAGAAGGCCTTGAAGATGTTATTTGGATCAAATTCTACAGGGAAGAGAAGGAATTCATGAGCTGCAGCAAAACAGCCATTACATTCCCACAGTTCAGGAGCTGCCAGCCCACTGAGGGTCCAGAGAGGGCCTCAGAGTGGCCCAGAGCGGGGACACAGGGCTGGCTCCAAACACATGGGGCCACGTAGTGACCACAAACAGGTAAAGCAGCTGTCACAGAGAGAACCTGCCACGGGGCAGCCCAAGGATCTGGATAAGCAGCATTTAGGGACTCAATTAACACTCTTTAACACATCCTGTGACAGATTTCTGCCTAATGGCAACTACTGCCCACTGGCTTAGCCAAGGACACCACCTGCGAGTACCCCAGCCTGTTCCCAGCCAGAAACACTCAGTGCAGCCCTGCTGTCTCGGGTTGCAATATGTAACCAAAAATATTCTAATGTCATCTGTTGAACCGGTTGGAAGATATTTTTTATCTCTTGTAACTCCAGGGGAAGGAGGGCGGGTGCCTTCTGTTAATGGGTCAATCGTTAAAACCAGATGGGGCAGCGCTTCCTTATCTCATCCTCCACCCATCCCCCTCCAAGGGGATATCACCTGGGAATGAGCCATTTAAGG
>WEIT01015500.1:44255-59023 GCA_013389985.1 Dryoscopus gambensis | reverse complement strand
CTGCTCTCCACACCCTGACCAACAGGGGGTCAGGTCGTGTTCTGACTCTGTCAGAGTTTCTGAGATTATTTGTTTGTTGTTGTTCTTTTTTTCCTTTCCTCTGTACCACTACCTTTGTAGTTTGTAATATTCTTAGTAAAGAACTGGTATTCCTATCCCCATATCTTTGCCTGAAAGCGCCATAATTTCAAAATTATAGCAATTCAGAGGTGGGGGATTTACATTCTCTATTCCAAGGGGGGCTCTGGTTTTCCCCTGGCAGTCACCTGTCTTCTAAATCAAGACACCTGCCATCCCAGTGCTTTCAGGGCAAACCAAGTCAATTCATGGAATCATTCCCAGTGGGAGGCTTGCTTTAGGGGATAAGGCAGACTCTACAGGCTCTGATCTTGTTAAGGGCTGCCATGGCAGAGTACTGTAAAGAACACTGACCTCCCATGTTCAATCCATCCTCTTCCAAATCCTGCCCACTGTCATAGCGGGCCTTCTTCTTGGGATCTGACAGGATGGTAAAGGCTTCACCAACCTCCTTAAATTTCTTCTCTTCTTCCTTCTGTACCTCTGCACTTGCTCCACTGTGTCGGTCTGGGGATACACAAACAAGCAAGGAAAGGCTTTTAATTTCTAGTGTAAATGTATAATGTTAAACATTCCCAAGTTTCTGTCCCAGAAAATGCTCTATATCTGTGGGGTCAGAGCTGCTATTTGTCCGGAAATTCCCTCTTCCATGTGCATTTCTGCCTCAGTGATGGCTGCACAGGGCACGTAAGGACTGCTGGGGGTACCTGGATGGTGCATTAGTGCCCGTTTCCTGTAAGCCTTCTTGATCTCATCTTCAGAGGCGTTTTTGTCCACCCCCAGGATTTTGTAGTAGTCTTTCCGTTTGCTCTTTTTCAGTTCCACCTGTGCATTCTTTAGGAGCTGCTTGTGTTCTGCAAAGAAGCACAACACCAGAGGGGAGGGGTTACTCTGTCCCTTACACTTCAGGCCACTCAAAAAGCAAAGGGACAGTCAAAACAAAAAGCAAAACCAGACATTCTGAACCCAGTGCACTGCCTCAGACACAAGCTGAATTATCATCTCAGCATTCAGTGCTGGGAGAGAAACCAGACCAGGAAGAGGGATTTCCAGCACTTCTGAGGGCTTCTCCATATTGTCCTGCTGGGGTATTATGCTGCAAATCAAAGCAGATTGCGGGGAAAAAAAGGAACAGCAAAAAAATTGCCAGTTCAGGGAAACTTGTGCACACACAAAGAGTGTTCTTGTGCTCACCTTTCGTTTTCTCTGTCTGATAAACCTTCTCGTAGTCTCTTACAGCATCTTCATACTGTTCTGTGTCCATGTAACTGTGGAAAGACACACCAGTGACCAAGGTGTCCTTCAGAGGAACATCAAAAGGGGCTCAGCACGGTCTGGGTGGATGTAGATTAAGAGAAGTGCTCTGGACTGCAGCAGATCAGACCTCAGAGGAGCCCACACAGGGCTGCTGCTGACACTTGTGGGAAACCCTGGCACAGGAACCGGCACTCTGGGCTCCAAGGGGACACTGCAACCTCCTTGGGCAGCACAAGTTCTGCTTTAACAACCTGGTAATTCTGATATGCAGCTGCAGGAACTGATCCCAGCCAGCTCGAAGCTGGTGCAGGGTCAGAGCTGGCACAGAGCTTCACACTGGCAGTGCTGGTCAGGAGTGACAACCCTGGCACCTCCGAGGGACACGTGCCTGTCTGTCGCCCCTCAGCCTTACTCACACATCAACTACTCACTGTAACTTAGCAATTACAGAGATGGAAGGTTGGAAAAGATTGATCTTGGAGGTCTTTTTCAACCTCTTTTCCAACCACTGTAAATTTGCAATTGCAGACATGGAGAGAGACCATGTTCTCTGGGACAGAACATCTTATGTTCATCTATAAACACAGTAAGTCAAGTTTTAGAACAAATTCTCCCTAAATCCTATTCAGATTGAACATCAGGAAGAATTCCTTCACTGAAAGGGTGGTCAGGCATTGAAACTGGGTGCCCAGGGAGGTGGTGGAGTCACCATTCTGGGAGATGTTCAAGGAACAACTGGCCATGGCACTCAGTGCTCTGGTGTAGTTGACAAGATGGTGAACGGCCAAAGGTTGGAGCCAATGATTTTGGAGGTCTTTTTCAACCCAAATGATTCTATAAATACACCATCAAGAGGCAGTGCCCAATCCAGGCAAGCAGGAGAGACCACAGAGAGCCACCCCCATCTCCTCAGTAGCAAAAGGAAGAGGAATAAATTCAGGGCCCCCCTTTCCACTCAGTTAAGCTCCAGATTTGTGATCCTGTTCCTCAGAGCTGCCAGGAGGACGCTCCTGCCCACACACCCGCTCAGGTGCCCGATGCCAAGGTGTACTCACCACTGTGCCCTCCTCAGGTAGGCTTTGACGTACGTGTCGTCCAGCTTCACCGCGTTCGTGCAGTCGTCGATTGCTTCTTCAAGTTTCCTAAGCTACAACGTCAGAAAAAAAAGTGAGTAAATCCCATACAGAGAACAAATCCTGCATCATGATTTTCGGCAAATGAAAGGTGTGAAGAATCTGGGAAAATCTCACTGTTTTCTGTGTCTCTGTCTAGGATTTTTTTTCTCATCTCCCCCAAACACTGAGCTTTTGTTCCCTGTGAAAAAAATCAGAAGCTTGGCCAGTGACATGACAGAGCCATGGGGTGCTTCTGTGTAAGAAACGCACTCAAGACCAAGGGTCTTCCTGAAAACAATCCCAAATCTGTGTCCGAACTTATTCCTGGGCAGGAAGATAAACATAAAAATATTTCAAATAAATCTATTTCAGAAAAAGCGTTGTTTGTTTCCAGACACAAACAGCTATGTAAGACACCCATTATGTGGCCTCCAGCTCATCCCACTTCCCAGGTTTTGGGAACAGCCTGTGGGGGTGTCTGGGGCAGCAGCAGCAACACTGGGACAGCTGGGGAAGAAAAATGCCCAGAGGACACGGGATGGGAACTGGGAGCACCGTCACATGACTGGCTGTTTCTCTCGATAGTGCAGGACTGAAATTCAACAGCAAAGCTGAAGTGTCGTGGGGCTTTAAATTAGGTCATTTTTTTTTTCGCATAAAAATCCAAAGACACGATTTACATGAAGAAAATAAATCTGCTCATTCCCAGGAAGGAAACAAACAGAGAGGGGTGCCTTTTGCTGACTAAGATAAGGCTAAAGCACGTCCCTCATCTCCCTCCCACTCTGTGCAGCCCAAATATTTGAGTTTCGTTTCTGCAGGAGTCGACTGCCGGCTGTTGGGAACTGCTCCAAGCGTTGTGCAAGCACTAAACCCTGAAACACTGCCCATGGCCTGAGAGATGCAGCTGCCCAGCAGCCAGGGGAGCCTGTGCTTTCCAGAATTCCTGATCTGCAGTTTATCACTGTCGCAGTGAGGGATGTGGTGACAGACACCTGCCAGGTGAGCGTCCCTTACCTTTGAATTAACCGTCCCCCTGTTGCAGTAGAGTTTGGCATTTGTTTTGATATTATTTGGGTCTATTCCTAGTGCTTCTGTGTACAGTTCATATGCTAGTTTGTAGTTGCCTTTCTTGAACGCTTTATTCCCGTCTTCCTTCTTTGCTTTAAGTGCTTTGGCATTCTGAAAGGAAACACACCTGGATAAGGACAAGAGGTCAGGAGGACCAAGCACCTTGTTCTGCCAGACAAGGGCCCTCAGGCACAACAGTTCTCACTTGGTTTCAGGCACTGCTGCAGGATACAAGTCACAGCCTTGCTCCAGCAGCTGAAACGATCTGGAAGCACTTTGCCTTTCCTGCAGGAGAAGCGCTAGGGAACAGCAAGTGCCAATTCCAGGCATCCTCCACAGGAAAAAGGTTGTCTAATTTTTAAGATGAGAACATGACAGTGCAGTAAATTTATGGATTAAAATAAAAGGACTGGGAGCTCACTTTTTGAGAGCGTTATACACATGAACAGATTTAAAAGTTGGTCGAAGAACCACACCAGGGAAGAAGCAACAGGAACATTTAAGTGTTCAATGGAAGTCAGGGTGCTGGCATGGATACTGGACCTGGAAGTCGGGAGTTCCTTTAGAACCAATGTATCTGGTTTTATTGCTCATGTACCTGAGCAAGGAAAAAGGACATGTGAAAGGGAGGCTGCTTCAAAGTATCACAATCTGCGGAGAAACAGTTTCTAGGAGCTTGGTTTTATCTGAGGCAGCAGCAGGTTGTCTTGGGAAGGGCTGGACACACTGCCTGCTCCTGGAGACCGGGGAATGGCAACGCTGAGGGAGGAGAAGGCACTGACCCAGCAGAACCAAACTACATGTTTGGTTTAAAAAACCCCAAATCCTGGTGATTTTGCAGCCCCATCTCCACCACTCACCCGGCAGGCAAGACAGGCCTTCTCATGGTCGGGGGCCATCCTGAGGGCCTGCACGAAGAACTGCACAGCCTTCTCGATGCAGTCCTCGTAGTACAGGCACAGCCCACGCACGTACAGCGCGTCGGCGTTCGTCGAGTCCATCCGCAGGATATCACTGCAACACACAGCAGCAGAGGACACTGTCCCTATTCCCGTCTCCTCCCGACCTCCACAAGCACCTTCCTCCACTGAGGTACCCAGTTATTGTAACAAGTCTGTGGTACAGATAAGCCAAAAGGACAGAAGCCTGCTCAAGCAGGACGGGTGCAGCTTCCCAGGCAGATTAATGGGGATCAATTCACACGCTCCCTCCTCATCACAACATGCATTAAGGAATATTTCTATTTTCTATTCCCTCACTCACTCCTGTGTGGAGCAGAGGCAGCAGCCAGGACTCCCCAGCAGGTGCTGCTCAGCCTCAGCCCCCAGACACTCACCTGGCCACGGACTGTGCCTCGGGGTACCGGCCCAGCAGCGCCAAACACTCGGCCTTGAGGATTTTGAACCGGTGACACGCGGGAGCAAACTCCAAAGCACGATCCATGCAAAACACAACCTGGGGTGGGAGAAACCACAGGTGTGAGCACAGCAAAGAGCCAAGGGCCCGGTTTGAACAGCTGCCCCACGCTTGAGATTTGTGTTTGACCAGAAAGGCGAGCGTGCAGACACCCACCTCCACTGCTGCTGGAGACACATTTCACTGGAAAATTTTCCTCACGTGCAGGTTGTGCCTTTCAAAGGGCTTTGTGTGCCATGGTCTGAGGCATCTGCTGGGTTACTGTGACAGAGCACTACACAAGACTCAAGGGACACCTGTAGGAGGTCCATCCCTTTAACTCTTTTAAACTGTAAGGCCTAAAGAAAGGGCCAAGAAGGACAATCCTGCCCCTGTTTCCTACAGTATAAAGATATGTGGGAGGGACAGAAATTCAATAGATTGAGACAGTTTGGACTGGACAAAACACAAAAAAGTACAGTGCAAGGGCTGATCTTCCACTGGCCTGACAGCCATGGGCAGGGTGAGCTAATGGGTCTTCTCCATCCCTGCACTCTGGCGGGGACATCTGCGCAAGAACAGGGCATTGTTCCCCAAGGTTCATCTGCTCCTCAGCCCGTGACATCACGGGGCCCTGCTGTGGGAAGCACTGTGCTCCAGAGCCAAGGGCTCCTGGGTGAGGCAGGAGCAGCTCTCCAGAAACAAAGATCACGTTTCATGTCAGCCTCCCCAGCGAAGTGGGACTGGGCAAGTGAGGGACAGATGCAGACGCCCAGGACGTGCAATACAGGCAGGGCAATTCCTACACAGGAAATGCAGATTGACCACACATCCCATTTGCTCCTCAGAAGAAGGTGATACAAATCCAGGATTTACCCTTCCAAAATCGTGAGCTTAGCCTAAGAGTGACCTGAACAATGAGCTCAGTGTACCACACAATCTCCTTTCTGGATTAAATCTGAGCCTTACATGCATCCACTGCACAGAAACAGTTGCATGAGAAGTGCTTGGTGCCTTTCAGATTTCATGCTGTCATTTCTTGTTCTATCAGGTCAGTACCAGCTGCATCCTGTTACAACCCTTGGGAAGAAAGATTTGGAAGCTGTAAGGAGAATGCCCCATGCAGATCTGCATTCCTCCTTGTATGATCCTCTCTGGCTCTGCCTTCTTTTTTCTTTCAAAGAGCTGAGAAAGAAGAATCCTCGATAGGCATTTCAGGAGCAAAGCGTGATCAAATGCTACTGCTGACAAAATCTGTCTCAAACAGCACATTCATGACTACACTCACCCTGCAAAGCAAACAGTGACAGAGGGCTGGCCTGAGCCAGTCACCTCCTCAGATGTCACTTGGTCAGTGCTCAGGGAGCACGAGCTCTGCCACTTTCAGAGCTGATACAGCTCACCAGCCAGCCCTGCTCCAACAGATGTGGCACAGCACCTCGCAAACACCCAGCAAGGAAAGCAGCCACACACCTGCCTGGGCCACGTCAAACACACCAGTTCTTATCTAGGACCACACCAAACAAGTTAACCTCACCTTCCTGAAATCCCGTTTCTCAAAATCCACTTCAGCTATTTTTTCATACTCAAGCACAGTCGTGGCATTCTTCAGCTGAAAGACAGAACACATGAGTGCTGCAGGACAGTCTCTGCTCTGAAATGCCACCAAGCAGCATTTGAGCAGCCAATCCCTGAATGTCAGAGCCAAAACTACTGCAGACCATGGACCAATAATGCAGATGACATGAATACTTTTGTCAGCATTAAAATCAGTTTGAAATCAAGTGACCGAATTGGGAGCCCAGGAAAATGTACCCTGTGAAAGAGACACAACAGTGGCAGCTGCCTTACACCACTCTCCATTTCTGCTTTGTCCAGCTCAGCCTCCTCAGCGTCTACTGGGGATAGTTACACCTGAAGATCCTCTTACCTCCTGCTGTGCCTGAGTATTCTTATGATCCAGTTCTAAAACTCGTTGAAAGCAGCGGCTGGCAGCCATGGCATTCCCTAGGGAAAGGTGGCACTTCCCTTCCCGGAGATGTCCCTGAGAACACAGAAAAAAGGGAGTTGCAAGAGCTGTAACAGGTGCAGACAAGGTACTGAATGAGGAGCCAGAAGTTCTCCACGTACCCGTACAAAGCTGTCATCCAACCTGACCGACTGCTGAGCATCCTCCAGTGCTTCTCGGAACCTCCCCAGCATCATGAGTGTAGCAGCTCTGTTCCCATAATAACTGGCATTATTGGGACACGTATCTGGAGACAACGCAAGACTCACTATCAGTGTAATGTAGCAGCTGCACAACTTGTGGCACTTAAGAATATTGGCCCTGACCGGCATTATCGATCTGGTGACATTTCCCAAGGTAATTAAAGTAGGCAAGAGGTTTTCATTCAGTATGTGCTGTCAGAAACCCCACTGGTGTGTTTGAAATCAGCAACCAGCTCCAATTTTAGACACGGTATTCAGCAAAGATTGATATTATCAGCTCTTCTCACCTATGGCTTTTGTGTAGTAGTTGTACGCTTCGTTGTAATCTTTCTTGGCATAGTACGCGTTGCCTTGCTCCTTGAATGCTTCTGCTTCTCTGAAAGGAAGCAAAACACCACATTTTCAGAGGAACTGAGCACCAGATTGTGACCATGACGAGCATTTGATCCCCAAGCAACCTCAGTATAACTGTTCAATGCTCCAAATGCCTGCAGCTGGTTCTTGTGAGATCTCCTCAGCACACACTGCCCAGCACACCTCATGCCCTGCTGGCTCCCAGATACTCCAGCGCTTTACCCATGATACTCAGGGATATTTCCTGGCCAAATTATTCAGGGATGCAGCCTAAAGCCACCTTTGAGTCCCCTCAGAGAGTCCAGCAGAACTCCCTGGTACAGGGTCCATCCAACAGCCCCTTCCTGAGAGGTGCTGCACCTCAGAACAACAGAGACAGTGCTATCTCTTTCAGGAGTCCCACGTACTTACGAACCAGAGCCAAGAACAATTTCCACGTTCAAAAGACAGCTAAATCAAAGGGAAATATGGGTACAAGCCTGCAACAGAAGCCTGGCACTGCCTTGGCAACAGGTCTAGAAATAGTCCTCACACTCAAGAGCAAGCATTTGCAGAGACAGTTTGGGACATTTAAAAACACACAGCATATGGTTTAAAGCAGCTTCCTTTAAACTCTCGAAAGCAAAGCTTCCCCTGAGGGAAACCAAGCCCCTTCTCTCCCTTCAGCCTTTCAGCTGCCCAGGCCAAGAGGGAGAGCACATCACAGTTGTGGAGCAGCGAATGTGAGCAGTGCTCAGCAGGCTGACCTGGGAGAGAACAAAGGGAATTGTGTTGGAACAAGTTCCCATGTTTTCAGCCTCACTCAGGCTGCCATTGGCCATTCCCACACAACCACCTCATGCAGGGGTTGTTTTCACCGAGCCATTGCAGATTTCCCAGCTGGCAGAACAACGGACACTGGGAGCTGGGAAGCGTGCTCCTCACTTTCAGTTTTAAGTTTTGCTGTGGGCTACACCTCAGCTGAGTCCAGCCACAGCCCTGCAGGAGTTAAACCCTGGGATGGGATGGGATGGGATGAGATGGGTAAAAACAGCAGCAGAGCAATGGGGTAGCACACACCCACTGCCCTCCAAGAGCCTTGTCCTGGCTCCTGGGTCAGCTCCTCCCACCCCTGCTCCAAAAAATTAACTCACCCATCGGAGATGGGAAACTGCCATCCCTCCTCTGCCCCAGCCCTCTCAGCATCACACCTGAGGCAGGTGCTGCAGCCTGGCTTTTCCTCAGGAACCAGTACCCACCAGAGCCCCAGGAGCTCTGCACCCTCCCGGCTACACTGCTGTACAACAAGGATGTGCCTGTGGGATGGATCCATATCACAAGCATCAGGATGCAAACTCCGCATGATTAAAATGTTTCCAAACCCAACCATCTTTTTTTGAATATTACAGATTAAATATCTAAATACAGTGGAAAAACTACTGAGCAATTCTGCACTTTTGGAATCTGGGCAGTAAAGACTTTCACTGTTCTCTTGTTTCTGTAACCACAAATAGAAAAGAAAATCACAGATCCTATGAAAGTTCCTTCCCTCAGGTCTCTGTCATACAGTCTAAAGAAATGGGTGATTTAATTAATGGCAGAACTCACCTGAGCCACCACCAAAACCTGTCCAGCACAGGGGGTCGAGTCACAAGTCTTTTAGCCATTTTACCTGTCATGTCATGAGGACTTACCATCTAATAGACACAGCTACAGGTTGGGTGCCAGAGCATCCCATCTGCCACAAACTGCTGGGAAGAGGTGGGAAAACGGGAGAAAGAAAGCATAACTCCAGCAAAACCAATTTTCAGAAAGCATCAGTACTTTTGAGATGTCAGAGAAACACCCCCACACAAGGATTACTGTTTTCTACTCTTTTTTATTGGTCTGTTTTCCTTTTAAGCATTTTAATACATATCAACGTCACAGTGCCTCGGGTGACACTGGCAGGAAGGCGAGCGCAGGTATTTCTGCTGCTCACATGGCCTAAGGCTTAACGATGAAAATTGTGAAAGCAAATCACCCCCACAGCACCAAAGCAAAGGACCTGCCAGAGCTGTCAGGCTGGGCTCGAGCTCCAGCGTCAGGACAGAAGCAGCTCTGCCCTGCTGTGCCCTGCTGACATACAGAGCACACAGCCCTTGTTTACCACGGCTCTGGCTCCAACAAGGAGAACTGCAGCCCCTGATCTCACTGGGGATTGTTTCACCCCAACAGATGCTGCGGCCTGAATGAGCTCATTCTGCCTCCCGCGCTGCTGGGGCCTGCGCTCCCCACTTGCTACTTTTGACACCGAAGAAGAATCGTGCTTTGCTAAAATACGCCCCTGGCTGAATGGGTGGCTTTGTGACGGGGCCGGTGTCTTCGCGGGGCTGCTCCATGCCGGACGCAGAAACGGAGAAGAGCTGCACCGAGGAGCTGGGGAAGAAGCTTGTCTTTCATCACTCACATGCACCACAGGCACGGGAGGGGCTGGTGGGAGTGACTCTCCTTGTGAACGAGGCAATTATTTTTTTCTCTATTATGCTATTTCTCAGCATCTCTAATACTTGAAGCACTTTGGTCCCTGTCACCCCAGAGAACCTGCCACCACAGAATCACCTGGGTTGGAAAAAACCCCCGAGATCTTTGAGCCCAACCTGAGACCGATCACCGCCTTGTCAACCAGACCAGAGCACGGAGTGCCACATCCAGTGGTTCCTTGAACACCTCCAGGGATGGGGATTCCCAGCTGCTCCCTGGGCAATGCCTGACAACTCTTTCTGTGAAGAAATTCCACCTGACGTCCAACCTGAACCTCTTCTGGCACAGCTTGAAACCAGCGAAGACAAGCAGCAGCTGCGTGCGCTGACACTCCCTCGCACACTCAAGCTGTGAGGATGGAGCTCGCTGCCTGCCTGGGGAGAGAGGAGCCAGCACAAGGCTCCTTCTCCTCCCCGTGCCGTGAAAGCTCAGCCCCTGCCCGTTCCCAGCACAGCAGCTCTCGGAGAAGGCATCCCGCGCACACTGACACAATCCCACGCTTGCCTAACAACTCCTGCCTCCTCCTCAGAGCTTCCACACGCTGCCCCCGCTCAAGTGCCGATCGTGGCTTCCACCTCCCACTCCAGCTCCCAATGAGACTCCCACAGACCTATCTCGCAGGCACCTGATTTTCTGTCATCGGAACCTTTGGGGATCTGTAATCCACTGGCTCTTGGTCCAGGTGTGCTGGCACAGCCCCTGGGCAGGGATGTGCCAAGGCAATACCACCAGCGACAGAAATCCAGCACCTAAGCAGGTGGCAGAGTCACTCTCTCCCAGCTCTCCTGACCCTCAACTCCCACTTCACTGCCTGCCTCCATTATGAAACGGTGGCAAAACCCTAAAATAGCCAGGATTTAAGGAAGGCTCAAAAATCCTGTCCTGACCAAGCAGTCTTTTCAGTTATGCTCTGGCAAAAGCAACACACCTGCCTATTTTGTACAGTTCTTGCAGAGGCTTTTTCTTTAATAGGATATGGTGCCTTTATCAGGCATTTTTGGGGGTGAAATCCTGCCCAGATTCTCAGCTGTCGGATGTGACTCAGCCGCTGGGGTAAAATAAGTTGGGTGATCTCAATTCAGTTTACAGCAGGCAGATATCTAGAGCTTAAAATTAGCCATCATGTTTGCCCCTGGACATACAACATTCTCCCCTCCCTTCTTTCAGGACTTGGAAGAGAAACAAAACACTCCGTGTGCCAGAAAGATACACAGGCTGCACTTTAGAGATGCGTCCTCAAGTGAGGTTTGACACTGAGTGAGGATTTAGAGATACAGGAATATATATTTACAGCTCCCTCGTGAGGGGCTGTGGAGGCGCAGGCACTGAGCTCTTCTCCCTGGTGACCAGAGGGAGCAGCTGGAGCTGGGTGAGGGAGGGTTAGGTTGGATATTAGGAAAAGGTTCTTCCCCCAGAGCGTGTCTGGGCACTGGGACAGGCTCCCGAGGGGAGTGGTCTCACACACACTGGTGTGTAACACGCTGCCATGCCCTGGCTGGGCAGCACCGACCGCCGAGGGGAGGGCAGGGCAGAGCAGAGCAGAGCACAGCGGTTTCCTGGCACATCAGCTCCCCCCAACGCGCTCCCGGCGGGTTGGCTCTGCGCAGCGGCACAGACACCATGGCAGCGGCTCAGTGCAGCCCCCAGCCCGGGAAATCCCAGTCTGGACACGCAAATATCTACACGGATGGGCGAAGGACTCACCCATGGAAACGTAACAAAGGGCTGCCTCGAGCCTCTCCAAGAGCACAGCTGAACCTGAACCCGCAAGGTGCTCAAACCCCCAGAACATTCCCCACACCCGAGGGCAAACTCGTGGAAGACCAAAAGAGCCACAAGAACCAAAATATGCCACAAGAAATCCCAGAACTGACCCGAACCTTCCCTGCAGCCACGGGCGAGAACAGCAGCCGAGCCACAACTTTAATTGTGCCGTTATGTAATTCCCAGAGCTCAGAATTAACCTAATTCCCAGCAATGGCCCCATCACGCCTGGCAGGGCCACAGCGTAACTTTTGTGAAAACCCATGGAAGGGTCTAGAATCAGCCTGAGACAATTTCAAAAACAATTGCATCTACATTATGATTCACCTCAAAAAAGCACATTTCACGTTAGGGAAATAGGCTGAAAGTGTAGGTATAGATCACCTTTTCCAACTGGATAAAGCAACTGCCTAAGTCAGATAGTCAAATACTCTGCAGATGCACGGGGCAGCAAACAACTACACGAGTACCTTCTGCTGCTTCTGGTATGATCATAAGATCATAAAATTATTCCAGATAAGTAAAATGGGCTGGCTTATCACCTGGGAAACCCAAGTGCCCATTTACAGGCAGAACAGGAACAGCAGAGCCTTCTCCAGGTTATCCCAGAATGACCTGGTGCCCCTCAGATGATTCGCCCCCTCCTGCCAGTGCTGCCCTGAAAACTGGAGACAAACAATATCTATTCTGGAGGAGCCTCCCTGAGATGCACCTCACTTCACGCACTGGAAAAGCCTCTGGGTGCTCATCAACACCTGACAACCTCCAGGAAACACCTGCAGACCTGATCAGTGAGTGACCCACAGACTGGCCAGGCCCGGAACCGCCGGGACTCTGCGTGGGCCACTCTGTGCTCGTCACTTTGCTGCGGGAAATGACGATGCCCCGCAGAGGCACCAACACATTCCAGCTCTGCAGCAGGGGCCCTGCAGTCTCCTAGCAGTATTTTCCCAACAGCTGGAGGTATTTCTTTTTAAGAGACTTCCACATGCTCCAGTGCTGAAGGAGGAGGAGAAAGATCCAGCCTGGAGCATGCACAGGTGCCAGAACCCAGAGCTGCCAGGAAGATGACAAGGAAATTCTCCCTGGCAAAGCTCCAGGGACCCAAGCTCATAGAGCAGCTGGGAGCAGGAAAAAACTGTTCCCATGGGTGAGAAACCTTTAAACTTAATGAAGAAACAAGAGAGTTTTTGGGGGTGGCCCAGTCCTGCTCATCAGCTACTCCGCACTGGTGCACCAACAGATAAAATTAACCCAATTACATCAACACTTTCCACCTGGACCCCAACAATCCCTGAGACAGCAGCAGACAATAATTATCCTGTGACCGCACTCCATTCCTGTGCCCTGGACACCCTGGGAGCCCTCTGGCATGTCTGCAGCTGCTTCAGGGTGTTAATTACAGCCACTCTGAAACGCAGATCTCCCCTTCTGCTTGTTTTCTAACTTTCCAGTTTTACTAAGCCATGGAGAAAAAAATTGGGCATCTGGACAAAGGTGAGTCTTTGAGCAAATATTCTGTCGTACTGTAATCCCTAAATGGAAACACACAACATGGAACCCTCGTTGCTGAGTTATAAGGATTCTGAAGAGGTTTTCCATTTTTTTTTTGCTGATTTTTACATAAGTGAGCGTAGACACATCCCGAAGGCTGCAACAAATCAGTGTGTCCTGTGCAGAGCTCACCCAGCCTGGGATGTTTCACAAACATCTGACACCTTCTGAGGCTCCAACTCCACTCCCCAATCCAGCAATTACTGCTCTGATTTCCGTGACAGCAACTGAGTTACTGCGGTGAAAGTGGAAGGGCTGGGGTGGGGAAGAGGTTAATGCACAGAACTGCAAAGAAATCAGGGTGTGCAGGGCTGACTCCACACGGAATCAGCTCCTGCCCATATGGGTCCATTTCAGCAAGGGAAAGGTGCAACATCCCCAAAAGAACACAGAGGAAACATTGTGAAGGCATCTAATGAAAGTGGTGCATGGCACGGTCTCAGGAAGGAAGGAGCTGGAGGTCACTACCTGCAGACACCTGTGCCTTCAGCCAGGGTTTTACCGCTGGGAGTTTTTACCATTTCAAACACCACATTTCGCTTGCCCAGGGGGCAGGAATGATGTGCCCACACACGCCTGTCCCAGCCTCACAGGCTGGGCGATCCCAGTGCTCTGTGAGCCTCAAGTGCCTCTTCAGCAGTTCCTCCTTTCCTGCTCAGCAGGACCTCCCTAGGGAGCTGCTCCTCAGGCCTCAATTCCACAGAATCCCTTGGGCCATCAATGGCAGTCTGAAACCACCACTCCTCAGAGGCCACTTTTGGTTTTGTTTCCTCTTCTTCGCTCCACTGAATCATCTTCCCGAGCAAATGCCTCCACTCCCACAGGAACAGCTCTTTCCTTCCAGCTCCGTGGGAGATGAATCCAGCACCTGCCACTATAGAAAACCAGTGGAGTTTCCTGGACAGGGACCTTCCCACCTCTCTGCCCACAGCGCTCCAGCTCACTCACTCCTGGGAGGAAAACGTGCGGGAAAGGTCGGGATCCCACCTCCTGCTGCTTCAGGTGACACCGGCAGCTCCCCCGGGCACGGTGCACCAGGGCACTGCACGGACAAACCCGGAGCTCCTGGATGATGGAGCATTCCCGGAGCAGGGCTCTGCCCAAGGCGTTTTTCCCGTTATCCACAGCAAGGTACGACAGAGCGAAACCCACTTTGGGCAGGTTTCAAACGGACCAGGGGAATGCGGTGATGCAGCAACAAAGGGTTCAGGAGTTAGAAGCCGCCTCTTTCCACGCGTTTAATCCTTCCCCCGCAGCGAGGAGGCGGACGCGCTCCTCCGACACCGGTGAGGGTGTGTGGCCTCGGGACACAGGGTGTGAACTGTATTGCTGGGACACGCCGGTAACGGGGGGATGTTCTAAGCCCGGTGCGCACGGAGGCCGCGGGAGCTCTCTGGGACACGCCGGCACCGCACCGCAAATCCAGCAGCTCCCGGGCCCTGCCGCGTGCGGCCCGGGGCTGTCACC
>WEIT01015500.1:19238-43738 GCA_013389985.1 Dryoscopus gambensis | reverse complement strand
CCCGGTGAGGCGGGATGGGCAAGAGCTGCAAGGTGGTGGTGTGCGGGCAGGCCTCGGTGGGGAAAACCTCCATCCTGGAGCAGCTGCTCTACGGGAACCATGTGGTCGGTGAGTGCGGCGCCGGGCGGAGGCCGCTCCGCGGCTCCCCCGGGAGGTGGCGGCCCCGGGTGTAGCGGGCTGGATATTAGGAAGGGGAGGGCAGGTCTGGGGATCCTCTGGGCAGGGCTGTCCCTGGGCACCCCCTAAACGCACCGGCGGTGGAGGGGGAGGGCACAGCGCGCCCGACGGGACAGCCAGAGCCCCGGACAGGGTCCCCACGTGTCTCCTGCCCGCCCCCCCGTCAGGCTCGGAGATGATCGAGACCCAGGAGGACATTTACGTGGGCTCCATCGAGACGGACCGCGGCGTGCGGGAGCAGGTGCGCTTCTACGACACGCGGGGGCTGCGGGACGGGCTGGAACTGCCCAAGCACTGCTTCTCCTGCACCGACGGCTACGTGCTGGTCTACAGCACCGACAGCAAGGAGTCCTTCAAGCGCGTCGAGCTGCTCAAGAAGGAAATCGACAAGTCCAAGGACAAGAAAGAGGTGAGTCCCCCGGGAGAAGGGGCTGCAGAATGGGATCTGCTCCCCTGGGGCAGGTTCTCACCTTTCTTTTCTCCAGCCTGCCACAAGATGGGTCCCTGATCTGTGAGACTCCCAGCAGTAATAGGCTGTCTCCTGGGAGGCTCTCTGAGCATACAGGTGCTCAAAAACTCCTTCCGCTTTGGGGCTGGTTTGGGACACCCAGACCCCAGCAAGAGGGCAAGGGAGCACTGGGATCGTGGGGTTTCAAAAGGCCTCGACATGGATGGGGAATCAGCAGCGGGGCTGGGCCCATCACCGAGAGTCTCCATGGCAGAGCCAGCCAACCCTGCAGCGCTGTGGTTGGAACCTTCAGGGGCCTTTCTCGCCCTTTTGGAATAGGTCACCATTGTGGTTTTGGGCAACAAGTGTGACCTGCAGGAGCAGCGCCGGGTGGACCACGATGCAGCCCAGCACTGGGCCAAGGGCGAGAAGGTGAAGCTGTGGGAGGTGTCCGTGGCCGACCGGCGCACGCTGATCGAGCCCTTCATCTACCTGGCCAGCAAGATGACACAGCCACAGAGCAAGTCTGCATTTCCCCTGAGCCGCAAGAACAAGGGCAGCGGGTCCATGGATGGCTGAGCCTTCTTCCCCTTCCCTTCCACTGCCATCTCCTCTTCCTCACCTTCCTGCTTCCTTTGCACACACCCCCTGCCGAGTCCTGTCTGGTGTCACAGAGCCTGTGGGAAGCAGGGGGCAGGAGGAACAATCATCCCAGAGCTGGGGATGGTCCTGGAGGATGAGAGAGGCAGTGGGACAGGGACCACTCCTCTCCCTGCGCAGCCCCTACGGCTGTCAGAGGTGCTACAGGAAGGTCAGGATTCACTCAGTGACCCACTCTGCTCTCAGGTGCGTGCTGGGAGAGGGGAGCAGAGGCATAGCACACGCTGGCTGGAATGTGGGGATCAGCTCCACATCTGCAGTGAACAACTCTCCTCTTTTTCCATTTCCTGATAGCACGTGGGAAAAGCCTGTTTGCTGGCCCTGCCTCCAGCCAAGCAGCTCTCCTTGCCCTGCCCCAGCTGGCTCTGTGCTGCTCCCTGGCAGGTTGTTCCTTACCCTGGCAGTGTCCACTGCTCCTTTATGCACAGGAATATCCAGGCATGCTGCCCCAGGGAATGCCTAGAGCAGGGCAGGTGCTGTTCCTGGGGGCGGGGTGCCCAAATCCACCATTCCAGCCCTCCTCTTGCTGAGTGCAGACTCAGCCATGAGCTTGGAGGAGCTGGGACTGTGCTTCACCTGCACACCTGGATCACTGCAGGAGCTGGGACTTTATTTACCCTGCACACCCCAGATGCTTTGGGCTATGGCAGCTCTCACTGCCCACCTGTCATAGTGCTGCCTCCTCTCAGAACTAATCCTAAGACAAGGCACAGGTGCCCCAGTCCTACCCAGCAACCCTCGTTCTCTTCAGGTAGTCTGGATGTAGGAAAAGAACTGATGAAAAGCCCCAGTGTGTTTATACTTGTTCCTTTTATTTACTGAGTAACACAATAAAGCGATGAGATTCGATTATCAAAATATTTTCCTTTTTTTTTTCCCAACAGTTATAGTACATCAAAAAAATATACAATGAACATTACAGGAGGGTACTGGCCAAGTCCCTAGAGTCTGGATATTCCATTTTGGGTTGTTTTTTTTTTTTTTCCCCTGTTTTTTTGAATCAAACTTCACATCACTCCAAGGTTATTTACAGAGGGGCACATGTTACCAAGCGCTATGGACTATCCCTACTCCTAGTACAGCATGTGCTAAGTCAAAGGCAGTAAATGCTTTGGAGAGCAGGAGGGGATTCGGGGGGATGCCATAACGGGGGTTTCTTACGCAGCTCGTTGCAGTATAATTGTTGCTAGAAGGAATGGCTTTCACAGGGTTAAAGTGCCAAGTACAGGAGTGCGTCAGGACTCCACTGGTGAGGGGCGACGGAGCAGCCACGGCTCCAGCACAGGCTTTTTGGAACAATGGAGGGGAACAGGCCCGCTGGTGCCACGCAGCTCTGCAAGCTGGAGCCCAGCTGCTCCCAGCTCCCCATGCTCCCGAGGGGCTGGGCACGCCGCCGGGGGGCTCATGGCACAGGAGGGAACCCATTGTCCAGCTGCTGCGGCCGGACTGGGGGTGACCCCGAGGGCCTGGGAAGGGCACAGTGAGACGGGCAGGGGTGGCTGGAGACACGCTGGCCACGGGCTGCTTGGCACTGGGGAGCGGGGACAGCGTCCCTCCTGTCCCCTGGGGCCCCACCAGCACAGGCTCCTGTCCCCTGGGATGTGGGGTCCCTACGTGTCCCCTGGGCTGTGGGACAAGCTCCCTAACCCTGGCAAAGCTGTTTCTGCTGGGAGCCTTCCTTCCGTCAGCTGCGCTCCAAGCCACACCTCCCGCCACTGCTGCAAGGCCTTTCCGTTGCCTCCATGCACAGCTGCTCACGCTTCTCCTGGTGCCCTCTCTCCCGTCTCCTCCTTCCCTGGGGAAGGGATGCCCTGAGCAGGTGAATCCATACCCAGGGGCTCCCTCACTCTCTTGTCTCTGTGGCAGGAGTGCAGCAGTGGTTCCACGGTTGGTGCTGCCCACAGACCCTGCAGGTGTGTGCTCCCTCCTGCAGCTTTCCTGCCCTTGCCAAGGCTCCAGCTCTGGGAAGCAGACATGTTTCAGCCATCTGAGTCACTCACTGGCTGGTTCCCGTTCACCTCCCCGTGCCAGGACCCATCCTGAGCATCAGTGGAGCACGCTGGGCAAAATCCTTCTGAAATCCAGGTGCTGCTTATGGCCGAGACGTCAGATACGTGTGCTTGTGCGTGTGGATTCCCAGGTGCACACACCAACCTGCCTCCTCCGGAGGGCTGGGAGGGAATGGGAGTCACAGCAGAGGTCTGAACCAGCACCCTGGGCCGGGGACGGGACAGAGCTCAGTGTTAACGTTGGTTCTTCTGCTCCCACCGCTGCTCCGGCTGCATGGATGCATCAGCACCGAAGGGAATCGCAGGCGGCCAATGCGGCGGGTGAGCTGCCCCCCTGGATTGCATAGATCGGGGTGGGGTGTTCCTCCAGCGAAAGGTCCATTTGGGATGCAGCTCTCTCTATGTACAGCAGCGTGCTGGGCACCCAGAGCGCCGCGGTGACAGTCCCACACAGGTCATGGCTGGGTTGTCTGAGCACAGTGAAACGCAGAGCTATGGCCTCGGGGTCCCTCCAGAGCCCAGCATTCCGCAGGCTGTGGTGCACCTGCCACCTGATTGTCCAGACTGCTGGGGACACATTTGTTTTCGGGAATTGTCAGTAATTCCCTGGAAGCTCCTAACGGGGATGGGATTGGAGGGCTGGGCATGGCAGGTGAGCAGCAGCGTTGCCTTTCACTGGAGAACCGAAAGTGCTTTAGGGACATTCACTCAGCCTCACAGCATCTCCCGGGAGGTAGGGGCAGGGCTGTCCCCGCGGTGGCACAGAGACAAGGACAGGTGCCAAGCACAGGGTCACCTCCTCGGGGAGCCAGCACCAGACAGCCTGCTGCTCCCGGCCTTGCTGGGCATGCGTGGGGCCCAGCTCGGCCACGCGTGGGGCCCAGCTCGGCCACGTGCCTGTCGTGTGCTTCTGGGGCCAGGGCAGGGCCCATGTGCTTTGGAGGGAGGAGGCGCCGGCCCTGGGGTCAGCTATTGCTCTCGGAGTGAGGATACGGTCGGTGTGGCCGGTGCCCGCCACCGCGGGGGCTCTTTGGCTGGTGGGATGTAAGGTGTTGCGGGGGCGGGGGGCTGGTGGGTGGCACAGAAACCCCCTGCCAGCACAGGCAGGTGCAGGGCTGGCAAGGGCACAGCCAGCCCAGGCTGAGAGAGAAACTGCCAGCTTCCCACTTGTGCTGGGGTTGTTTCTCCCAGTAAGACCTGGGCTGAGATTCCCCTCGAAGTTCCCTTCCCACTGGGCTGGCAGGGACCAGAGGGATGATCCTTCTCCCACGGACCAGCCAGCTCCTCTCCTCCCAGTCTGGTAACTGGGAGGGCGATGGAGAAGCAGCCAGCGGGCCAAGGACAGGCAGGCCCTGACCATGAGACGGTCCTGCTGATTTGGACACTGTCCTCTTCCGTGCACTGCCTGGGCTCATCTGCCGAGCACGGGGCCAGCACAGGCTGGGGGAGTGGTGGAGATGCGTGGCAGGGCTGGCCGGGCTGTGTCGGGCCACCTCTCTCCAGTGGGAGCCCACTCCAAGCAAAGGAGAAGCTGGGATGGATGTCTACGACTACATTTTCCCACCAGCCAGGAGAGCAGGTACCTGGAGCACTGCCCCCAGCACGCAGCCTCCGCAGCCCAGCCCAGCCACGGTGGACAGACCCTCGGCGGGCCAGCGGCTCTAGTAGGGTGCGAAGACAATGGGACCCGGCGTGGGGCGGACATGGGCCGGCGGCGTTCGGAAAAGGGCTGGTCCGAGGATCGGGGCCTGGAAGAGGGTGGTGGCAGCTGCTGGTCGCAAGGCAAGCGGTCCAGGCATGGCGCAGACAGCGGCGGCAGTGAGCGGGCTCGGCAGGAAACGGGTTGCCAGGGTTTTGGTGAGGTGCTTCTGCAAAGCCAGCTTGGACTGCAGGGAGGGAGGAGGAGACACCGTGAGCTCGCAGAACAGGTGGAGGAATCACAAGTGCTGCCATTGTGAATGCTGCTGCCAAAGCGCTCCCAAGTTATCCCCATGCTGGCCTTCCCAGGAATAAAGACTCAAAACCCACCACCACAGCTCACCCTCCCTGAGGGGAGAAGCTGAGCTGTGGTGATGGAAACCAAGGTTTAAGAGGAGCAGCTCCTGTGACTCACTGCAAGGATGGCTCACAGTGAGTGAGGCTTTGTGAGCAAACCGAGCGAGTGCTGTGTGGGGAGACAGGTACCTTGATAATACTCACTGCGAGGGCAGCATTCTTCTGCAGCTTGTTGTAGGGGCTGTACTTGGGCTTGGGTGGCTTCCCTGCCAGCCTGTCTTTGTGCCGCCGGCTGCTCATGTGCTGGGAAGGAAAACAGCTGGATCACTGGGAGCCAGGACAGCCACTGTGTGGCTCAGGTCTGTGGGGACACCCATCACCCTGCAGGGACCATCAGGTGCCCACATCCTGAGTCCCTGCATGCCCACACCCGGTGCCCGGGCACTCCCAGGGCATCGTCACCTGCTTGAGCTGGGTCTCGGAGTTCACGTAGATCTCGCACACTTGGCAGTGGAATGCCTTGTTCTGGATGTTGATGCTGCCCTTGTTCCCAATCCGCTTGGACTTGTGCCCTGCCCGGGAGAGCAGCTTGCCCCGGCCTCGCCGCAGTTGGGTGCCGTGACCTTCCAGCATCGACTTGTGCTTGGCGCCTGGCGAGAGGGAAGACTCAGCAAACCCAGCCCAGCCCCGTGCCAGTACCAGGGCAGCGGGAACAGTGCCCTCCAACAGCACCAGGGGAACCTCTCCAACCTGTGCCCAGCAGTACCTGCAGGCAGAGGGGACAGAGAGCTGCCTGGGAGCCCAGACTTTTGCCAGTGCTGCGCAGCCCATTCCCAAACCCTGCCAAGCCGCACGTCACAGGCGGAGCAGAGATGCTCATCTTCCCAGAGACCCCCCCTCCATGTGCCAGCTTCGGAGAAGCTGCTATTTTGAGCGTGCGCTGGAGCCTGTCGCCTGTCCCCGGGCGTTAGCACAGTCTGCGGAGCCGGGCGCGCGTCGCCGCCGTGCTGCAGCATCTGAGCCGTGCCCAAGGTCACAGCGGAGCCGGCCGTGGAGCCAGGAATAGCTCAGAGGGGTCACAGCAGGTGGGGAAGGAGGAACCCAAGATCCCTACACACCTGGGGACAGGGCACTCTGTCCTGCCCCTGCCAGCGCCAGGATGGCGAGGGTGCACAGGGAGCAAGTAATTTAAGCCCCTGCTAATTCATTCTATTTCTTAAGGCGTGAAGCAAGGAGCTGTGTGACGGCCACAGAGCAGCGCCAGCCCGCAAATGTTTGTTTGTTTGTTCTTTTCCCCCAAATCAGCTCCTGAATTCGTAACTGGAGCTGACAAAAGCAAAAGGACACGTCTGCAGCTAAGCCGCAGCAGTGTCCTGAGCCAACCCTGCACACGGCAGCTGCTGCTGCCCCGGCAGGCAGTGGGGTGGGGGAAACTGATTCCCAGGACTTGCTGAACTGGGGGAGAAAAGGACCTTCCATTTAAAGCTGGGGTGCCCAACTTAAGCATCCTCCAGAGAAACGGGTGAGCCAGCAGCTGGAACTGCAGGGCCTGCAGACCCCACTGGGGTACCACAGCTGCCACCCCCTGCTACGTTGCCACCCCCAGGCTTCAGGGGGACCCTCAGCAGCTCCCACACCTGCCCACCCCAAGGGGCTGCCCTGCACAGCCCAGGAGCCATCACTGGCTACGGGGCTCTGCAGTTCGTTGGATTCCCAGGGGTCTCCTCCACAGGGCCACAAGTCCAAACCACCGAGCTGCTTTGAGAAGGATTATCCCGGGTTTGGAAGAAGCTCTGGCTATCAGCTTCAAGCCAAATGGAATATAAAGTAGCCTCAATTACTTGATTAAAAGTAGCTGGAAATGTCCTTAATTGAGACATAAACAATAAGAGTGTTTGACCTTGTGAAAATTCACACTAGAAGCTGCAGCCCCGGGAAAGCCCCATGGCTTATCAGGTCATTTTAATGAAATTGTTTTAAATTTAAACTCATTAATGCTTGCCACTTCCTTGCAAGGCTGTTTGGTTATGGGGCATGGCTGGGCTTTGCTCAGAGCCCCAATGAACTGGCAGGGGGCCCATCCCTCTGCCCCCGCCATAATGCCCTTACCGGTGTTGTGAGCCTCCAGCTGGGACAGGGAGTTGACGGTCACTTTGCAGGTGGGACAGTACAGGTGCTGTTTGCTCTTCTTGCCCTCTTTCTCACTCTCAGGGGCCGAGCTGACGCTGCTGCCCGACTCGGCCGCCTGCACGTCGGCTGCCTGGGCAGACGAGGAGGCCACGCTGGTGGCATCTGAGGTGCCCTCCGACAGCTCGGAGGCCGGCGGGGAGCCCAGCGGGGCCACACTGCCTGGCAGCTCCACGGGTGATTCTTCAGTGCTGGGCACCAGTCCCAGGCTGCTGCCCTCACCCTCCGGCTCCTGTGGGCTACTGGCATCAGCTGGCAGGAGGGGAAGGAAAGGGGGAAAGGGGAAAAGAGAAAGAAATGGGCAGAAAGGGAAGGTACTCTGTGCCTGAACAGGTTTTCTGGATTTCAGGAAGCACCCCTGTCTTCCCCCAAGACCAAAGACCATCTCAGACAACATCTGCATGTATCCATCCCTGCCAAGGGCGGCTCTTCCCAAGGTCTCTCCCCTTACAGCTTTTATCTGCAGTGCATGGAAGCTGGGCTCAGCACAAAACCCTGGGTGAGCTCCGGCGCTGCCGCGGCTCCCACCGGCCCCATCCCTGCATGCGGCAGAGCCCCGCGGGTGTGTGAGACAGGGCTCGCTTTCCCTCCCGCATCCGTGCAAACCCCTCCCAGAGACACCCAGTCACAGGGAAAACAGCCGCGCTCCCCCGCGAGCACCGGAGCTCATTTGTGACCGGTGCCACCTCTGCCACACCGACCGCAGCCTCCCCAGCCCCATCCCCTCCCCGTACCTGTGCTGCCCGGCTCCCCGCTGCCCACGGGGCTGGGGGCCAAGTCGGCTGCGCTGTCCTGGCCGGGGGTCCCCGCTGCAGCCCCCACCACCTTCTGCTTGTTCTTCATGGCTTCGATGGCCTTCAGCCTCCGCGCGTGCTTGTGGCCCTTGTAGTGGGCTTCTGCCTGGTTCTGGGCGGGGAGAGACCGGGATGACCACGTCAGTGCTGTGACCAGACAGACGGATGGACACGGGGAGGGCAGGTGATGGGGTCAGCCCCCGTATGCGGCCACTCAGGCGTGTTTCTAGCGCAGCCACCTTCCCTGGTGACATCCACCTCCAGGGCTGGGACCACTGCAGAAGGGTGTTGGGTGTGGGGTGTAGCACAGAGCTGTGTCCCTCCTCCCCCCAGCCTGCTCTGACACCGACATACTGGGGCCAAGGTGTCACTCTCTCAAGACATCACCACATTGCTGGGCTGAGATAAGGACCCTGCTCTGATTAAATGCATCGAGTCAGTCCTAAAAGCAGCTTTCAGGCAAAATTTATGACTCCAGAAACATACAGTGAATTGTCGCTGTAAAAATGAAATAAAGAGGTTCATTGGTAGGGAGGACACATCTCCCACTGTATCCTAAGGGGTGTCCAACACATGGTTCATGTCCCCAGCCCTCTCTCTCAGTGAACGCTGGATAATGAAGCGCGACTCTGATGGATTTATGCCTGCACTGAACTGATAAAAATGGCCACCAAAAAAATCCTCTGAACATTGGTGTATTCCCAACAGGGACAATGCTGCATTGTCCCCCAAAACAACCCTGGTTTGGCAATTTATGGAAAGGAACCCCAGTATGAATTAGACACTGTACCCCGGAGTAGCACAGATTAATTTGCACAGCATTCCTGGGGGCCAGCTGAGGATTCCCGGGCTTGGCAGGGGGAAGCATCCTATCCCATCCTTTCCCTTCCCTCCCCCTGTTGCTTTCCAAAGGCTGGGAACAGGGGCCAGGGCTGTGGCTGGTACGTGGGAAAGCAAAGGGCCAGCCCGAGCGAGCGTGGTGCCTCATTAGCAAAGACAATAAACTCCCCCGGATACCAGGGCTGGAACGGGGCTGGGTGCAGCCGAAGTAGGTCACAGCCGCCGCGCTGGAACACCCGCGGGCTCTGAGGGTCTGGGCCAGCCAGGGGGACCTGGAGGGACATGGGCAGGGATGGGCAGAGTGGGGACGGGGGCTCACAGGGCCACTGGGAGCATGCAGTGGGACTGACTCTCCTGGCACAGCACGTCTAGCCGGGATGCAGCCTCAAACAGGGAAGCAATGCTTTTTCTGAGCTGCTTGGCTGTGGAACAGAATTACGAAGCCCACAACCAGGGAGCTTTGCTGGCAGGGCAGCATCAGCCCCAGGCACTGCAGATCCAGTGTGACCAGGCTGGGATGGCTCCTCTGCAGGCAGCAGAGCCCGGCCAGGGCGCAGGGCTCAGGGAGGCAAGAGCAGCTCCAGCAGCCCGCAGCCCCCGTGCTGCCGGACACCAAGCACCAGCAGCTCCGGCGGATGAGACTGGCCCATCGTTGGGGATGGCCCTGACAGGGGCTGGCCCCGTGCCCCCCACTCACTCCCAGCCCCATCTGTGGCCCCACTTACGGCAGAGTTGAAGCGCAGGTGGCAGATGTTGCAGGAGATGAACTGCTTCTTCTTGAGCGGGGCGGGCACGCCGAAGGTGTGGCTGATCACCGCCTTCTGCACCGGGTCCATCTGGAACGGGAGGCAGGGCAGAGGGCGGCTGGGTGCTGTGTCCTGATGGCTGCCCCGGCGTGGCACCGTGACCTGGTGACCCCCGCGCCCGTCACGCTCCCAAGGAGCTGCTGCCACCGCCACAGAGCTCACACTGGGTGGCTGGAAGGAGCGAGGGGCTGCATCTGCCGAGGAGCCCTGCGGCCATGGAGGCTCCCCCTCCGCAGGGCAGTGCTGTGTCAACATTGGCCCCTGCCCGGATTAAACCATTCCTGAATCCACCAAATCCACAAGGTCTGAATGTCAGCTGTGATCTGGCAGAAGGGATGAGACCCCATCTGCCCCAGTGTGTGCCCAAGTCCCCTCTCCCCACACAGACACTTGTGACACAGGTGGCAAATTACCAGTTTCTGTTCGAACTTCAGTGGCTACCCTTGACCTCAGCAGGAGCAGAAATCACCAAAATGTAGGACAGAGGTGACCAAAACAAGCATCATTCATTCTCCATGTGCTCTTCATCAGAGAGCTGGAATGTCCCCAAGCAATGCCAAAGGCACGAGCAGGGCCATGTGTGCCAGCCCATGGGACACCAGCAGCTCACACAGGTGCCAAGACAGGAGGGACACCAGTGCTTGCTGCCACAGACACAGCTCGCCCAGGACACAGTGCCCATGAAAGCCCCTCTGAGTAGCCCCACTGCTGTCCAGGTGTGCATTTCACCTGCTCAAACTCAACAATGACGACTCGCTCACTGGGCTGGGCACACACAGACCCACTTCGATAACCTGCCAGGAGCCATATCTGTCCTCCAGCCTGCCCAGGGCCATGGTGGAACCAAGCATGTGGCTGGTGCCAGGCCCTGGCCCTTCTGTCTCGCCCCAGGGCTCGGCCTCATTCCACAGCCCAAGCACCAAACTGCTTCCAAAAGCCATAATTGTTTTTAACAAAATGCATTTATTAAGGAAGAAAACATAAGAATAACCTCTTTGTCTGAGCGTGGCTCCAATCTATAATGCAAGTATTGTTCCCTACCCTGTGGCACAGGGAGATTATCTTATCTGAGTCCTGCTGTCAGGAGAGCCTGGGGTTTTCAGCGATCGTATTTCTCTGCAAAGCTATTTCGCTGCCGAGACAGGTGCATCAGTCTTCGAGGCACATGCCTGGACAACAGCGCCATTATCAAGACCCCAAATTCCTTTCCAGGAGTGAGCAGAATGGTAAAAGCAGGTGATTAATGAAGAGCCTGTTTGCTATGAAATTTTACTCACTTATCTGGCATATAAATGAAGAGGCATTTGGGGTTCGGCAGAGACCTGGAGGAAGATACAGATGGCCGAGATGCTGCTCCACGCCTGACGACAAACATTGCAATGTGCTGCTGGGCTGCCGGGCCAGCACTTGTTTTCCAGAGAAACATCCACCTTTTCACTGAGAAAAGCAAAACGGCTCCAACCTTCCCAGCAGTGTCAGCTACCAGGTTCCAGCCGGTCGCTCCCACCGAGCACCACCAAAGCTTCCACCAAACAACACTGGCACCCACCGGGCACTGCCAGCTCCCACGGGCTCAGCCACACCCTGAGCACCGCAGCGTGAGCAGGGCGGGGGTTGGAGGAGGAGGCAGAGGAAAGGGAGATGCTGACACAAGGACACAAATGAGGCCAGGGACCATCTCGGCCTCATCCTGAACCTGCCAGTGAAGCCAGTGGTGCCAGAGCCACGTCTGAGCCTCAGCTACAGAGTGGTGGTGCTGAACAGCCCCAGCACAGGGTCTCCTCATCCTCCTGGGGTTATGCCAGGGAGATGGCATCAGCTTGGGTCTTTCCAGCCCCTGTGCTTTTGCCAAGTCCACCCTGCTCAACCCTGTGGCACAGCAAGAAGTTGTGTCCACCAGAGAACCTGCAACTGCTCTGGGCAGGCACAGGACTCCCGAGCTCCCAGGGGCTGGGCTGGCCAGCACACTCAGAACCTGGCTCCTCACCCCAGCCCAGGCACCCCAGCCAAGGCACGTGCACCTGGTGGCCAGGGCTGCTCCTGCTGTCCCAAAGTGAACACCAACGCTGTCTCGAGCCTTCAGCTGCCCACCCCCATGAGAGCACACACGGTCCCAGGTGCTTTGCCAGAAGCCCAGCCCAGCTCCACCCCGCACTGAGCACATCTGAAGCCTGGTGCCACCTGAGAGCCCTTGTGCTTCTCCCCGAATGAGAACACAAACATCCCTCTATCTCCTCCCCACCGCGTGCCCTCGCAGCTCTCTCGGATATGGAAAAGCCCCCCCAGCTCCTGCGGGGCTGGCAGGGGCTGTGCTGCACTGTACGTACCGGCACCTGCAGCCAGGGACTGAGGCTCTTCCCGGCCGCTTCCAGGAGCATGGAGCCAGCAACAGAGGTGGCTTTGGGCACCGCGGTCTTGGGGAATAAAGATCCCGGCTTTATAGTCAATTCGTATTGACTCACATTACTTTATTTATCCCTGGATGTTCCTGCTGATATAAATAGCGATCCCTGTGCCGAGCTCGCTGCGGCCGCTGAGGTCAGGAGCAGGAATTCACAGGGATGCAGCATCCGTTCACATCGTGTCTGCTGACGGAGTTTTACGAGGCGCTGCTGGGTCCCGGGGATTTGCAACATCCCAAGCTAAGAGAAAGACCTCTGGAGCAAGGAACGTGCCTCCAGTGCTGTTCGGGGTTTCTTTCCCGGTTGTTGCTCTAAGTGACAGGAGGCAGCTTGGAAGGGTTTCGTTTGCTCCAGAGTAAAACATCTGCTGGGTTCATGGGAGCCCTGTGACCTGCTCTGAGTGCAGAGTGTTCTGCTGGGTGCTGCAAACAGCTCCCGCTCTGCAGGGCATCGCTGAGCCCTCACAGCATCCCCAGTGAGGCAGGGCATGAAAGGGGAGCCCTCAGATCCCGTTGTAGAGCAGCTCCAATGTGGCAGTGACCTCAGCAAGGGGCAGACCCTGAATGCTGCCCCTTACCCTCTCCCTGCACTGAGGCTCAAGTGGAGTCTGACCTGGCATCACAGTCACTTGGGCAGAGATGAGGAGCCACCAGCCTGGCTCAGGATGCAGGGATGTTCCAGCCCTACATCCCGAGGGATGGAGCCTCTGCCCTGGCTGCTTCAGAGCTGCCAAACCAGCTCAGGCTGCAGGGATGCTCCAGCCCTTCATCCTGTGGGATGGAAGCTCTGCTCTGGCTCCCCCAGAGCCGCCAGCCCAGCACACCCTGAACCTCACCCAGCCTCCTTCGGCCACATCTCCAGCACAGGCACACCGCAAAGGGGCAGCTCCTGCCCCGGGACCGTCAGCCAGCGCCACACACCTGCCTCAGAGTGGTTGACTCCAGGTCCCCAGATGGCTGGGACAGCCTCCCCTGCCATCTCTGTCCGTGTCTGACCCATCCTCTGCGGCAGGAGCCCACACGGAGCACAGCAGCTGTGTGACACTGTGTGGCTCCAGCAAGTACCAGATTCATTTTCCAAATTATCAATTTTTTTAAAGCAACAAACATGGGTGAACACGTGCTGAGGCAGTGGCACCTGGGAGCCAAGAGGACGAACAACAGGCGCTGGGTCAAGTTCACTCCTGACTCCAGTGACTAAAAAAAGAGCCCAGACAAAGAGCAGGAACTATAATGGCATCAAAACCCCTCCTGTCCTGTGTTCCAGCTCATTAGCCCGGGGAGAGGCTGGGCTGGGGCTTCAAAAGAGCTTAAAGGACTCAGACGCCTGAATCCCATTCAACAGCAACAGGAATCCTGCACTTAATTTCTGAACTGTCTTTGAGGATCTCAGTGATAATTTGCACCTTCCGAGCATGTTTAAGCTCAAAGCCACTCAAAAAAGGCCGGAGAGCAGGGAGGGGGCTCAGGAAAGTCCCGTTTCCAGGCTCATGAGAGAGAACAATGGGCATTTACTGAACCCCAAAACACCAGCCTACAGGGCCTCTGTGGCAAAGAGGGGGAGCAGCCCCCGCCCCACTGCCCTTCCCGGAGCAGAACCTGCTCCACAACAATCCTAGGGAGCACCCAGGGGTTACAGAGACCCCCGCGGGCCTGGGACCAGCCTGGGGGAGTAGTGCAGCATGGGGAAAACACCATTTCACAGCCCTCACAGTGGTGTGTCCTCAGCCACATCCAGGTCAGTTTAAGTCTCTAATGGAACCTCTGTAGAGATACAGAGTGTCATTGCCCACCCCGGGCACCCGGGCCAGTGGTTCAGTTTTGGGGACCTGGAACCCAAGCAGGGGGTGGGAGCAGCCCCCAGCATTCTGACTTCCCCAGCATCCACAGCACCAGCCACATTCCTCCTATCTGTAACACATTCCCTCCCTTCCTTCACTTTTCCTTATTTAATTTTCAACTAATGAACTGCTCTCCAGAGCTACTTTATTACTATTGATTCCAGGGGCAAAATCCAATTGATCTTGGTTAAAATGAACCATGTTTTTAATTCTGGTACTGACAGGCGCTGGCTGGGCAGGAACCTCTCTGAGCTAAGGGCAAAGTGAGCATGTTGAACAGGTGTCCAGCAGCCAAAGACCCCAGGAATTAAACCAGAAACTACCTGGTAGAGTTCAAGGAGTGGTGCCATGTAGAGGAGGGGTCTGCAGGGGAGAAGAGGTCCAGCAGCTGATGCCCACACACCCTGGGGACTCACCGTGTTGAAGTTGGGGAAGAGGTTGAGTGGCGATGTCCCGTTGAGCCTGAAGGTCAGGAAGTGCTTGATGTCCAAGGAGGGGTGAAGAGGCCGGCCAGGGATGGGCAACGATGCTAAAAGGGGGCTGCTGTGTCCGGAGGGACCTGGGCAGGCAGAGGGAAAGAGCAGTGTCAGTATTGGTGATCCACGCAAGACATGGCACACAGGCACATCTGCCACGGCCTACAGACCCCTCCAGTGAAAGGTCCCAGCCCAGGGTGGCCCTGGGCTCCCCTTTGCCTTTCAGGCTCACAACCAGCACCCCAGTTTGAAGCAGGATGCAGCCACCTCCGTGTCAGAGCACGGACACGCGCAGGAGTCCGAACCCTCAAAAGGTGTCAAAACCTCCCCCAGGGAAGCAGCCCCTTCCCTGGGCTCTCCCATGGAGGCACACAGCCCTGGGCTCCCCCACACAGCCCAGGGCTCCCCAACACAGCCCTGGGCTCCCCCACACCAGCACCACCAGGGCTCCTCACCACGGCTGGTGAGGTTTTGGCTGCCAGCAGCAGCCGAAGGACTGGGGGCAGAGACTGAGGTGCCCCCACTCCTGTGGTACAGCCGCCACTCCCCGTCCCCTGCAAATGAACCACGGGCTCCAGCATGAGATTTAAAAATAGCCTAGAGTTATTAATAATGTTCTGTTTCAACAGAAAACACCTGTGGGACAGAGGGAAGGAGGGAGGGAAGGCCAACAAGAGGGATCTGTCTCCAGCCTGCTCCGCATCCCAACTTGGATTCATCACAGGTGATGAGCACAGGAAAGCATCTGCCAAGTGGCAGAGGGAGTCCCTGCCCAGCTCTGGGAGCAAGGAGGGGGAAAAGCTAAAATAAAAAAATTAATTAATCAAACATAACAAATAAGAAACGGTTTCAGAGTGCCGTGAACCAGAAGAGCCCATTCACATCCCACACAGCTTCACACCCCCTCCAACCCACCCACAGCCCCATCCCTTTTCCTGCAGCAAGGACAAGGTCAGTGTTCCTCACTCCTTTGGGTTTTTTTGAGGTTTGGGTTCTTTTTCACCTCAAAGGCATCATGGATCCCTTGACCCAGCACAGCACAACCCCATCCCACAGCCCCCCTGGACCCAAGAACACCCCTTGTGGGAGGCTGACAGTGGCCAGTACCCACTCCCACAGCAGGAACACTGCTGTCACCACCAGCACCTCTTGTGAGAGCACCGAGCCTGAGCCCCCCTCCAACCCCCCACACCCTGATGCCAGCTATGCAGAGTGAGGACCCCAGGCTGGTGCTGCTCCTCACTCTGCTCCACATCAGCCCCGCACCAATCCTGGCTGGTGCGGGAGCTGAGCCATACATCTGAAATTCAAAGTTTGAGAGGTTCCCTGGATCTGAGCAGCAAGCGCTCGCCGCCAGCCCCACGGGCACCAACGACCTCTTTCTGGGCGAGCGCACGTGGCGCCTCTGCCACGGTGCCGGAGCCATCCCCAAGCCAGGCCTGACTCCGGGGAGGAATTACAGTTTGCTTCATCAGGCGTGCGCTGATCGAGTTAATTCCAGAGTCGCCCAGAAGGGAAATCTGTGAAACCGCTTAAAAATAAATAAATAACGTTACAGCAGCAGCGAGCAGGACTGGGTGAACAGTGCATAATTAACCTTCTGAGGCGTGAAACAGTATTTCTACATCAAATCATCTGAGACGGCCAGGCCGGCGCCAGAGGAGCTGCCCTGGGACCCCCCAGCACATGCAGCCGCGGCCCCACGCGAGAGCAGCAAAGGCATTTGGGGCTGGATCACGAGGGGTGCCACTCGTCACAGGCACTGCCATTTGCACTGACTGCACTGGCCTTAAAACACAAAATATATATGCGTATAAATATATATAAATATATATGTATATATATGGGAGGAACAAGAACTGGGCGATGACCTCATCCCCAAAATCAATAACTACAAAAAGGGATGCTGCAGCTCAGCTAACTCTGTGGGCCAAAGGGTTCACTCCCTGGGGAGCAGCTCCTGCACTGAGCAGGCACAGGACAGGTGCTGAAGGGACACAGACTCCCAGGATCGGCCCCCACCAATGGTACAGACAAGACATGCCAACCTTTTCGGCACATCCTTGAGCTCAAATTTGTGGATTAAACCCATTTCTGGACTGGGATAAACCAGGCAGTTGGAGAGAGCCCAGAAATCTCAGTGAGACCCTGCAGGTGGGCAGTTCTTTTCCCACCTGGCTTTGCCCCTGAAGCAGACAAGACCCCCAGGAGCAGGAAAAGGGCTGAGGCCGCCCCAGTGAAGCTCCGCAGCATGTCACAGCACCCTGCTGGGGCACCCACATGATGCTCCTGGGGCACCTTCCCAAGGTTATGGGGCCATGGCATTGTGGGTCCTGCCTTACCTTTGCTGCAGGGCAGATTCCGGCAGCAGCTGAGGGCAGTATTTTTAGGTATTAATTAGACACTCAATTAAGGGGATTTGCTTTTGGGAGAGCGGCAGGGCCCCAGGTCTGTATAGAATGACATGACCTTACCGAAGGTGACCGGCATGGCCAGCAGCAGGTGGGGCTGTGCTGGTGGATGGACCCACAGGGGTGCAGCTTTTTGCCCCGACTCTGTCCCCCCTCGTTTTGGCAGAGGAGCCCCCACCTTCACAGCAAATGCGGCTGCTCTGGCACCACGGGTCCTCCTGGGACAGGACGTGCTCCAGGCTCCACAGAGTATTCCAAGGGGCTGGTGCAAGGAGGGCAGCACAGGAATCACGTGTTCCTGGCACAAGCACCTGCTGCAGTCTGGGGGGTTGTCCTTGTGGCCCCCCCAGTTCCATAGATAGAGTCCAGGCCTGACCAAGAGATGCCAAAGCCACGATGTCCCTGCTGTAGTGCTGTGTGTCCTCTCCCTGGGGCTCAGCCCCTTCCCAGCCCTCTGGAGCTCAGCCCACCCAGCTCCTGTCCCGCAGACAAGTGACTCTTGTGGGGATCCCTTGGAATTTAAAGGAATGTTCAACACTAAGTTTAAGCAAACTCACCCGAACTGTACCTGGCCGCCATCCCCAGCCTGTCCCCCACCCCTTCACTCTACACAGCCACTGAACACACACCTGCAGCAGGTTTTTCTCCTGGTCCCTGTGAGGCAGAGCAGAGCAACTGTTGTGCTCTGACACCCTGCCTGTGTGAACCTCCCAGAGCTGCCTCAGAAGGCGGCGGGGCCAACGCTGCAGGTTCTCATGCCAACACGAGTCTGCCAAGGACCCATCTCCGCAGACGCCGCTGCCTCAGAGAGCATCTGGCGCCGAGTCTGCCCAGGCCAGATGGAGACGGAGCTGTTTATTCACACGGAAGGCTCCCTCCTGCTTGGGAGACGGTCTCAGCAAATTTTGATGGTGTCTCTAAAACCTTACCCAGGGCTTTAGCTTTTGTCTCTGGCCAAGCATGCATCCAGGAGGCTCCCCAGTGCCAAAGGCTGACGGTCAGAGAAGAGGAGCAGGACCCAGCCACAATGCTGGACCATGATGGCAGCATCAGTGCAGCCCCAGCACTGCTGGGATCTGGACCAGTAGCAAACAGATTGCACTGCACTGGACTCCCAGAGCAACCAGACTGGGACCATGGGGCAGCAGACCTGCTACATCCTTCCATTTCCAGCTTTTGGCAGCCCCAGCAGAGGACCTGGTGCTCAGGATTCAACTGAGGTGGTGTTTCATGCTGCTGCACTGGGTTTATTGCTGATTAGAATCAGCCTGAACTGAAGGAAACAGCCTTCCCAGTTAAAAGCAGCAAAGCCCCGTCACACTGGGACACACCAGCAGCACCCCAGCCGCACTTGGCCACCGCGCTGGCACCCCAGACCCACGGGCAGAGGGGCCCAAGCTCCTGCCTGCTGCGGGCACCAACAGTTCTGCTCACCTCGGGATAAAGAGAGCAACATTCCAGAGGAGAAATAAGAGCTGAACACCTCCAGTTGGTCCTGAAAGCAGATGCTGGACTTTCTCTTGGACTGCAGGTTACCAAGAGCACAGGGTGCAACGGGAACTCTGCGGCATGAGGACATTTTGGAAAGACCAGGAAATAGCTATTGTTTGTTTTTGGACCTCTGCTCATAATTTATTCTGTCTTTGCAAAAAAAAAAAAAAAAAAGGGTCTTTTTAGATATCTTTATACTTTAAACTTTAGGAAAATTAAGATAGACCTTTTTAATATAGATATTTATATATGGATATTTATATATATACACACATACACATATGTACACAACGATGCATTTAAAGTTACTATTTCCTCAGCCATTACAATATCATTCCCTAAATCTCTTGTTCTTGAAATGATCATGACTTGATGCCACTGCTAAAAATACCCTGTGCTGTGCGCAAGGAACACCAACACGACACCGCCAGGCATGTTGGGGTCGGCGCAGAGCTGGGAGGATGCGCTGCCTTTTCTGCATTCGCTCTCCAGGCTCCAGAACAACAGAAATCCCATATTTTTGCAGAGCATTAAGCAAAAGCTGCTGGGTATCTTTGTGCAAAGGCAACGTGACATTTGAGCTCAGGAGCTTTGCCTTCATCTCCCTAAAATAAAATAATGACAAACCCTTGGAAAAAACTCATCGCAGTTTGGGATCTCGGGTGACCCCAGGATTCTGAATTCTGGGTGATTCAAACCGATGTTCGGGGCGTGAGGGAGGGGTGGTCATGGGACCAGCACAGCTTTGTGAAGGACCCCGTTTTCTCTTCCCAGCACGGAGCAGGTCACCATCCACCATGGCTGCCTGGCCCCAGCGGTGACCAGCGGTGTGGAAAGGCGGCGGTGAGCTGGCGCTGGGGGCTGCCCGCAGGCCCCGGCTCCTGCCCGAGGGCTCGGCCCTCAGCAGCCACGCTCACTTCACCTGTGCCATGATGAACCCAGACTCCCTCATGCTCTCATAGTACTCGATGGCCAGCGCAAAGTTAAACTCGCTGATGGCTGGCCCGTCGATGGCGATCTTCATGAGGTCAGAGAGCCCCTCGTCCTTCACATGGCGCGACCGGCCGCGCTTCAGCAGCTCCCGGCCCCGGCTGATCTTCTCAGCAAGGACCGAGCCCAGAGGCAAGGCCAGGGCAATAGCTGCCAGGACAGCGAAGTCTGGGAAGAGTTCATGCATCTCTGAGCTGCTGTAGACCAGCTTGACACAGAGGTCCTTGAAGGAGAGCTGGCTGAGGCTGAAGACGATGCGCTTGAAGAGGGGAAAGTCGCTCAGGGCCCTCTCGCTCACCACCACCCGTGAGTACACCCGCAGCAGGAAATTCAGCTCGCTGACCCCATAGCTGCCAATGTCCTCCAGAGACTGGGGGTAGCACTTGGGGTTGAAGATGGCAGAGAAGGAGCTGATGGCCTCCAGGACGCTGCTGGGGAACCTGTCCAGCAGGTTGCCCCGCACCCTCTCCAGGTAGCTCTCCTTCAGGTGCTCAAAGTGTTTCAGGTGCACTTGGGAGCAGTTGGCCAGCTCGATGCCCTTGTAGTAGAGGCGGCTCTCGCCCTCCCGGCCATCCTGGGGGTGCTTGTTCATCTCGCTGAGGAACTCTCGGAGGTTCTGGCCGCTGGTGCTCTGCTGGGCCTGCAGCGTGGTGGCTGTGGCTGAGACTATGGGCTTCAAGATGGAGAGGTCGAAGTCCTCGATCTGGAAGAAGCGACTGAGCTTCTGGAAGATGGGGAGGACATCCAGGAGGATCTTGGTGAAGGCCACAAACTGGAACTTCTTGAGCTCTTCGCAGAGGCCACGGGCCACAGGTGAGCACTCTGCCTCGCTCTCCAGCAGCAGCACCAGTGTGGGCCACGAGGAGTCAATGGCTTCTACAGCTGGGAAGATAGAAGTCCAGTGGATGGCTTTGGGGCTCCCAAGGTCTATCTCACAGAGGTCCAGGACTCTCCGCAGCTCCTGCAGGCTATCGCCTTCCCTGTGGAAGCTGGAGTAGAGCCTATACACAGCATCCACGGTGGTCTCATACTTCTGGAGGTACTCGACAGTGCCGATGCTCTCGGCCAGCAGCAGGGAGGTGCCATGGGACAGGCAGTGCACCTCAGTGAGGAGCGGGCAGAGCGAGGTCAGCGCGGTCCCCACCCCGCTCAGCCGCTCGGCCACCAGTGAGGCACTGTCGGCGCTGAGCCAGGTGAGCTTCATGGTGGGGATGCCGAAGGAGCGCATCACCTCTCCCACCTTGCCTGCCACAGTGGAGGCCTCCCCGGTGGGCAGCTCGAAGCTGCCCAGGAAGGTGGTGGAGGTCTGCCCGTTGCAGGGGGAGACAGTGGTGGTGAACATGGCAAGGCTGCGGTGCTCCAGGACGTCCACCGTCTCGTCCACCACCAGCCCAATGAACGGCGAGGCTTTGATCCTGTGCCTGTCCTCGTTGTGCAGGACTTTGGCAATGGCTGCCTGGGCCAGTTGAAGGAGGGGTGCAGGGAGGGAGAGAGAAACACAAATGAGATTCAGAGGCAGCGGGAGATGCGCAGCACCCGGCACACGGCGAGCAGGCAGGCTCCCACCCACAGCAGCACACGAGAGCCCGAGCCAGGCAAAAGCCCTTACACTAGGTGCACACACAGAGGCTGGAAATCACTTTCTTTTTCCCTAATAAGCTGTCTCCTCCTGCTCCTGTTCAGCAGCTCAAGCACCACGGGAAGCTGCTGAGAGCTTGAGGGTTCCTGCCCTGAGCTTGGGGTCAGAGTCCCACAGCTACAGCAGGACACAGCACCACGAGTAGCACTGACTGCTCAGCCCCCAACATCCCGTTCCCAAGCCCACACCTATGCTGGCAGTGAGGCAGGACACCAGGAACCCACCTCCCAAATTGAGCTCCAGCAGTTCCATTTCACTGGCCCAGCAGGGGCAAGAGCAGCAGCAAAACTGCAACACTTTTTCCATCTTTACTCATTTATTCACACTCCCCCCATTTCAGGCAAACTCCCCAGTTTGGAGGGAAAACTTTCTGTGCGTGTGTGAGTGCTGCAAGGATCACCACAGGCTGGGAAACCTAATTAGTGGGTTTAGTCTATCTGCAGCAAAATAAAGCTCTGCAGAGAGCTGAGAAGCTTGGCAAACGGCCAAGGCTCACTAAAAATTTAATTTGATTTTAGCAGGCATGAAGTGTTTGTAAAATTCAGAAAATCCTTTCTAAACTCTCCGGCTACTTGATCTTTCTGATCACTCCGTTTAGGGCAAAAGAGGAAAAACCCACAGTGCTCATGTGCTAATTGAACTCCTGAGCCTTCATCCTGCAAAGCAGCCTGGCAGGCTCAGGGAGCTGCTGGAGGGTGCAGGCACCATCCCCGCTCTGCCACGGCCACGCGGCACCGCCCGGCTCCATCGCGGCTGGCACACCGCCCCACGCACACACCTGCATCTCCCTGACGCTGCCGGGGTGGTAGTACTCGCTGTGCTCCGAGGCCAGCAGCGCCTGGCACAGGTTGAACTTCTGGAAGTTGAGCAGGGAGGAGCACTTCTCATCCGGGATCTCCTCCTTGGCCATCCAGTAGACGGTGGTGAGGACGGCCACCTTCGCCGGGTTCACCTCCACCTTGATGACCGAGCGCAGCTCGGGGTGGCTGTGGACACGGGTCTCGAAGGCCAGCTGCTCCCGGTTCACCGCCAGTGCCTGGCGGTGCGCGCCGGAGGTGACGTGCCGCAGCAGCGCGTGGCGCTGGAAGTTGTCCGTGCCCACGGTAAAGGCGTTTTCCGCTTTACCGTGCTTGTTCTTCACCAGTGCCTGCCGACACTCTATGCAAAACATGAGTTTCCTCTCATAGTCAAACTCCAGCCAGGTAAATTCTTCCTTCCAGTGCTCATTGAAATAGCGTTTACACTTTTTATTGGAATTGGAAGTTTCCCCAGCTGGCTTTTTCCCTGGAGGCACCATACTGCTGTGGCTGGGAAATCAAACGCTACGGTTGAACCGCACCGTGCCTTGAGGAGCAGCCTGCACATTTAATTTAGTAAGAAGGTCTATTACCACTCTCCTGGTCCGACTGGAGATGAAAGAGACACAAGGGAAAGGGATTAGGGCCCTGCAAACCTCAGCCAGGGCTCAGCTGTGGTGGCACAGTGACAGGAGCAGTGACAGCGGTGCTGAGGACAGGCCAGGCTGTGCAACAGCCCCAGCACCACACTGGGGGATCCTATCAAGCACCTCATCAGCATCACCAGAAGCTCTCGGTGTCACTGGTGGGACTGGCGCACACACACACACACACACACACACACACACACACACGGTCCCGTCACCACAGGAACGCCCACACGCTTCCCCTGGAGCAGCCCTCCCCACTGTGCTGCCACTGGGAAGGTGAGGAAGGCTCAGCACTGGCTCAAACACCCAAAAACGAACGTTCAGCCCCGGAGGAGCAGCACCCGCTGCTGGCAGTGAGTGCCAGGGCCCTGGAGCTGCACAAGGGTGACTGGGAGCTAGCTCAGACACACGTGCTTGTGTGCACACGTGTTCTCAGTTCTGCCTGGCTTGTCTCTCTTCCAGGAGATTGCCGAAGCCATGGCAGGTCCCACGGCAGCGAAGCCATCATTCAGTGCCATCCCAGTGTCCCTCCCAGGGGGTGACGCACCGGATCTACTCCAGGCCAGGCTCCCGAGTATCTACTGAGCCAGAGGCTGCAAAGCACTTACACATGTAACCAAACCAGGACCCGAAGGGTTTAAGCATTCACTTGACCTTCTCCCTACACTTCAGGCCCACTCAGTCTGATCCTCACATTTCTCCATGAACTGGACTGAAAATCCAAACTGACCCTTGCTAAAGGTGTTGGGAAGAGGAGGAGGAAGAATCCAGAGCAGCATGAGGAAGCAGGAGAACCAAAGTGCAGAGGAAAAAAGAAAGAACATGGACACTCAGCAGAAGGGAAACTGGGGAATACTATCAGTCCACGTGACTTGCTGAGACACCGATAAGGAACTTGGGGTTTTTCTGAAGAACAAGCCCCCAAACCAGAACCACTGCCTCAGCACCATGGGAGCAGGGGCAAGGAACCCTCCCAGTTCAGGTGTTAGAACAACACCACGACTCCCAGCGCTGCAAATGCCCACCCTACAGAGCCAGAGCTCCCCAGGCTGCCCTGGGCATCTCTGGCGGGTGGCCCTGGAGCCACGGGCATTGAAGCCGCCTGGCACAGCGACCCCATCCCTGCGCCGGGCAGGCATCGAGCGCCCTGGCTGCGATGGGATGATGCATAACCCCAGGGGGTGGATTCCTGTGCTCTTTCCCTGCCACTGACCCCATTCTCTGTCAAGCCATCCCCACACCACCCCCAGCACTTGCTCCAGCAGAAGCTGCTGCCTCGGAGAGAAAAAAAAAAAAAGAGCAGCAATGAGCGTGTGGGATGCAGGAGGCCGGGGCGGGGGTTGGGATGGAGCAGAGCGCCGTAGCGCCCCTTTTCACAGCACCCATTCCCGCAGCACCCGTGCTGCTCTGGCACCGGCCCAGCACCCCTCGCCGCTGCTGCTGCCCACGGGAAGAGCGGCACTGCGCATCGTGGGGCACTCGGCAGCAGCTCGGCATGGGGGGGTCACACTCCGGTCCCCCAACCAGCCTGCTTCTCCCCCCACCGGGAAGTTTGGGCAGGATCAGGATTCACTTGTGAGAGGACGAGCCACTGCCCTGACCCTTGTCCCTGGTGCATCAGCCCTGGCTGGTGCCCCCCGCGCCCGCGAGGGTGAGCGGAGCAGCCCCAGCGCCCAGCCCAGCGCCCAGCCCTGCGTGCCCACCCCGCTCACCCGCCCCTACATACGTACCATGGAAAGGCTGCCATAAGCTTTGGGGCGGGGGGCTTGCAAACTTCCCAGTTTTGGTTTTTAAATAGGAAGAAAATAATAATTTTTTTAAAAAATTAGCTAATTAAAAAAAAAAAAGAAAGAAAACCAAACCCAGCCAAGCAACGCAAAGCCAAAAA
>WEIT01015500.1:0-12210 GCA_013389985.1 Dryoscopus gambensis | reverse complement strand
GGCCCCGCCTCGGCCCCGCAGGAGCGCGGGGGGAGAAGCTGCCGGAGGTGCCGGGTATCAGCGTGGAAATGGGCGGGGGGACCGGGCGCTCCCCCTCCCCGCACAGCCACCCCCGCGCCGGGGCTGCCCGAGCCCCGAAACTTGGGGCGAGGGGAGGGAACCCTCACCGGCTCCGCTGCACCTCCGGGGCTCTCTCTGGGAGTCCTCCAGGGTGATTGCTCTGGGGTGACACGTGCTGAAAATGCCCCCGTGGGTCTCCACCGCGGGCTTTGCTCGGGGAGGAGAGACTCAGGGGCAGCCACCCACCCCGACCCCCGGGAAAGGTTCCCTGGCAGCAGGGCCGCGTGTCCCTGCCCGGTGACCGCCAGTCCCTGCCTGGTGACGGCATCTCCGCTCAGCAGCCGTGGGTCCCTGCTCCATTCGGCCCCAGCCCCGAGCGCTGGAAACACACAGGGTCTGACCCAGCCATGTCGTTGTGGGGTGACACGAGTGGACACGGGCAGCCTGGCCTGGGTGGGGTGCTCCTCCCCACAATTGGGGTTTTCATGAGCCCAGGGCCTGCTGCGCTCCAGATCAGTTCATCGGCAAAGACTGTGGCAGTAGGGCTCCCCATGGCAGCACCTTCTCTGTGCTGATTTTTGGCTTCCTCTCAGGAGGTGAAGCTCAGGACTTGCTTACATTGCTGCCCTTTAAACAGGGAAATGATGAAAAACCTGCTTGTGAAAAAGGGAAACAATCGCCTCCCCTGCCTCCCTGAACGGGAGACAAGAACAAGGAGGGAATTAAATATTTTTCTCAAGTCAAACAATTCAAGGTGTTGGGCAGAAACCACTGGGCCATAAGCAGAGTGAAAATGAAGACGTTAAACCATGAGATGCCCAAGCCCCTTCCCGTGTGCCACAGCCAGACCAGGCACTTTTGGGGTAAGTTACAGAATTTTGGTGCACTGAAAAGCAGTAAAGCCACCAGGACCCCTCTGGGCACTGCTGCTGGGCAGAGCACACCATGGGTCCTTCTCCCAAGCTTCACCCTGGCTCGGCTGGCACCAGGGCAGCACTGGCAGAGCCCTGGGCAGGGTGTTGCTGTCAGGGTCGTTAATGGCAGCAGTAAGTTTAGCCGGGGCACTCGCTAATCCGGGATTGACAGCTGGCCCCGCGCGCCTGGCCCGGCCTCCCGCAGGCTATTTAAACCCGATATTAATTTGTTTAATGTCATCAGTGGTTTGGCGTTACTGCAAGGAGCGTCAAGCAGAGGGAGCTGGAAATGTAAGGACTGGAAGGAGCAGGGGGCTAACAACCATCTGATGGCTGTTCTCCTTTCCCCTGGGATAACCACAAGCCATGAGCAAGTCTGGCATCTCCTGACCTCCAGCCCCTCTGGCATGGACCGGCTGGACCAACATACACCCCTGACGCCTGCTCCATCCTCCATTCACCCTTGCCCCCAGCCCTGACCAGCCCCTCCAGTCCTAGCCAGCAATTCCCTTAATAAATCCTCTCCCAGCTGTGGCTCTTGCTGCATTTATCCCAGCCAGGCGAGCAGGTCCTGGCTGGAATTGCCATGGCTGACAGGGCTCGAGCTGCAGTGACACGGAGGGGTGGGAGGGAGGAGCGGCGGTGTGGGATGCTGCGCTTTGTGGCCAAGCCTTTGAGGCCAGCTGGAGCAGAGGCTAATTGCAGGTGCTGATTACAGCCCCTGCCACCAACGCCTCCGGCCCTCCCTGCCCAGCCCAGCGGATCACTGGAATTTCCCAGCTCCGCAGTGTGGGTCTGGCCGGTGCATAACTTGCTATATTTGTCTGTGTACCCCAGTGCTGGCATACAGCAGCAGCACAAACCCTCCCACGGGGTCCAGACCCGCATCCCCCGCCCTGTGGTGCCTCCAGCTGCCCCACATCCTAGGGAGCAAAGCCCGTGGCTGCTGCTGCCCACAGCCTCCGCTGTGGGACGAAGCTGCCGAAGCGTCTGCCCCGGAGTGGCTGAGGAGGGTGCCCAGAGGCTGTGGCAACCAGCCCCACCATCCCGTGGGAGGCACTTAAAAAACACCAGAGCCACATGGGTCAGATGCCACAGCCCCTCATGGTCACCACTTTCCAACACAGGTGGATATCCACACGCGGGACGCTGGTGGCCGAGCATCCCAAGAGCGTGGGGACAGAACCAGAGGGTTCCTTGTGAAATGGCCCCAGGTCCCAGCCCTCAGCCTGCAGCTCATCACACACATCCCGGGAGAGGCAAATCCCAAACATGCATTAAGAGGGGAGAGCGTTTGCCAGCAGCCACCGTAGAGCCGGGCTTGCTTGGGCAGGTCTGCTCAAATCCTGCCTGTGGCTTAAAGGGAGAGGGAGGGCAGGGAGAAGGGGAGGGTGCTCGGGCTCAGCTGGGGCACCAATGTCACCAATTCACTGGGCTCTTTGAGAGGACAGACTCCAGGAACAGAGTGATTACTCCAAACCCTACTGAGGGCAGTGTTAAACTCTTCACTGGCTGCGGGACATTCAGGACCGGCTCTTCCCAGCCGTAGACTCCAGAAGCAGCCTGGCAAACAGTGACCAGAACTGGGCAATGAACACATCAATGAAGGAGAAGGGAGACAGGGATAAAAGTGCAGCAGGAACTGCCTAAGTCTGCCGAGCCTTCCAGAGCTTTTCTGGCTGACTTTGTTCACCGAGGATTTAGGGTATAATTTGGGGGTGAAAGACGCCAGATAGGATCAAGACTGATACACCTGGAGGATGTGTATCGGTTTTCTTCTGCTCTGTAACTTGAGCCCCATCAGAAGCAGAAGGCTCCGGCTGAAGCAGCCGCCGGCGGTTCATCCCTGCCGGGCCAGGAAGGCAGGCGCTGACCTTTCCTGCTCCTGAGTTTGCACAGGATTAAGGTAACATATTTTAAGGGCTGAATCCTCCTCCCCTGGGGGGGTTCCCACACAAAGAGAATGGGGTTTGTGGCTCACAGTCCCCCCATGGCCCCCTGATAAACAGAGATTCACCAAACTGCTGAGTTCACAGTGCTCACCCAGATCCATTTTTTTAATTAATCTCCAATTTTAAAATTAATCCTTCCTGGAGATTTCTGCTTTTATGCATCTAAAAAGAGCAAACCTGGGAGCCATGTGTCAGTGGAGGGGTCTGGCGACCCTAGGGGACACACAGCCCCAGCTCTGACCCCCAAGGATGAGCCAAGGTGGGCAGGGCTTTGGGAGCGGAGCGATGGCCTGTGCCTGCCACCTTCATCATCTTTCCCAGGGAGATGGCTAATTACGGAGGCATCCAGGACAGCTCTGCGAATAGGGTGGAGAAACTGGATGACCTAAAAATATTTAATTATCAAGAAAAGGGGTGGAAATTACACCTGGAAATAGTTTCAGAGAGAGTGTAATATTTTCCATCTAATCGAGGAGGGCCCTTCTGGAAGAGACAGGGCAGAGGGTTCCACCTTGCCGCCACACTTTGGTTCCCTCTAGCCCTGTGCAGATTTCCTGGGGGGCCACAGGGCTCATGTGCAGTCAGGTGGGGTTTGGCAAAGAAACCAGCTACCCAAAATATTCTGGATGCATAATTAGCCAGGGGTGATGCTGGCTCTGGTCTCATCCTTGGGCCCTGCTAAGCTTTGGCCCCTCGGGAGCTGCTGGGGCCAGGGAGCTCATCTGGGCACACGCTCTGGTGCCACGGCACAGAGCACACCGAAACACTCCAGCTGGCACAGCAAGGGCCAGATAAATGAAACTATTCCTCATAAATCTCTGGCTGTAGAAAATACCAAAAGTGAGATGGAGCAGCATCGTGGGCAAGCTTTCCAAAAGCAGCGATAACTCAGGGGCATGACAAAGGAAGGGAACTGAATTTGAGGTGAGCAGGCAGTGCCTGTGGGCAGAGGCAGCCCTGCTCCAACCGCTCCGGCAGCTCCAGCAGCCCTGGCAACTCCAGCAGCTCCGACAGCCCACGTACGCCTCACGTGCTCCAAAAGCAGAGAGCTGGGGCAGCCCAGGGAGGCTGCAGAGAAAGGCCACGGTCCTTGTGCTGGAAGGACACACGGCTACGCACACCAGTCCCTCACGGCCAGCTCATCCAGAGCTCTGCACCGCTCTGCTCTCAGCATCGCCGGCTCTCCCAACAGCACCAGGTTCCAGAGATCAGGCCCCTGGATCCCTGCTCCCAATCCCAGGCTGTGAACATGGCTCCAAAGGCCAGAATCCCATTTCCTCCCTGTGCGCACCCGCGCTGATGCCACGGGGTTATGGAAAGGAGAGCTCTCTCTGGGAAAGAGGCAGAAGCACGACGAGGGGAGATCATCTCTTCAGAGAAAATTTTATATTGCTTACGACTTACTGTCTGGGAACATAAAACAGTTTAAGCAGCCGACCCTAAATCACAGTGACAGCTCTACACTACCCACAACCCCCCGCTTGCCCTCCCCCAGCTCCCCCCGACCTGCCTCCCCTCCCCGTTCGCCCGGTTCCAAACGCTCGCTCCTCCCGTGTCCCCGGGCGAGCAGCACACGCGTGTGCACCCACACGCAGAGACACAGCGGGCACGGAGAAGGGCCCGAGGCTGGAGGCCGGGGGGGATGAGCTGCGTTTCCACCACTGAGACTCGGACAAGCCACTTCCCCGTGGCTGTCACCCCTCCCCGGTCCCCCCCGTTCCGTCCCGGTGCTCTTCGGGACGGCGCCGGGGCACGGGGCGGCCGCGCAGCCCTCGCACGCACAGCCCGGCACGACATGTTCCATCCAGCACCTCTAATCCCCTGTGACAGCCGGGGTGGGAGCGGGAAGCTGCGGGATGCAGCCGGGTGCTGTGGGATGCGGCGGGATGCTCGCCTCCCTCCCGTGTCGGAGCAGGACAGTGGCCGCCTCCGTCCCTGAGAACAGCAGAGCCCCCCGGGATCCCCCCCGATGTCCTCACCCCTCCCTGGGGGTGTTTAAGACACAGCGGCCGCCAAGTGCTCGGGGGCACAGCCAAGCCCCCCCAAAGAGGATGCATTTGGATGCCTGGAGTGGCCACGAGAGCCAGGAGCCTGACCCTAGAGCATCGCCAGCACTGAGCTCCCTTCCTAGGGGGACATCACCGCCATGCCGGGGACCTCACCCCCTGCTCAGAGCTGCTGATCGAGCCCTGGAAAAGGCCCCTTCAGGCTCAGAGCTCCCTCCGGACGGGGACCAGCGGGTGCCAACGAGTTGGGGCACGCTCACAGTTTAGCTGCTGCTTTCACCATTTTTTCCCCACCGAAAATAAATCCCAGGCTTTCCTCTTCCAAATCTGCTGAGCTGATGCTACACGGGAAATTGTGAAATATTCCATGGCTACATGTTCCTCGTTATTCTTAATCCACTTCTAATTAATGTCACGTGTGTCGCAGCCCTGAGCTGAGTGGCCGTGAAACACTACCGAGGCAACTTGACAGCAAACCGACTGGAAGAAAGTGACAGCAAAATCCGCGATTAAAGAGAAATGGCTCACGACTGCAGGGCTTAAAAATAACATGAGGCAATTTCCTACTGGTTTTGGGGAAAATCGCCACTGCCAGCAGCACAGCACAGCCTCTGCCAGCTCCACATCAGCGGCACCCAGACACCCCCATGGCCCGGGCAGCCCCCACAGCCCACACAAAGATGATACTTGATGTATGTTATCTTACCTTGGTATATTTTAGCTTGGTCTCTGTATTTCTTAAGGCAAAGCCCTTCCATGGATGCAGCCGGAGCATCCGCCCGGGCGCCCCAAGCCCCTACCATGGGGGGCTCCCACCTCCTTCAAGCCCCAGCGGCACAAGCGAAGCCCTGCAGCTTCTCTGTGTCATTTTATGGCCAAGAGTTTAAATTTCAAGGATCTTTTTAGAATAAGCGTCTCAGGGAAACTATCCCCGAAGCTCTGACCAGAACTGGGGTGCAGAGCTGAAGGTCAGAGTCCTGATGGGGAAGGCTCCACACCCCAAAAACCTTCCGGCCGAAGCTGACTGCTAATCAATTCATTTTCTATTTGAAGTTTTTGACTCAATAAAATCAGAGATTAATTATGCTACAGTTATTAATCCACAGAAAGCCGAATAGCTGGGCTTTTCGGAGGGACAGCAAGCTAATGGGGTATTTTCTGAGGATTTAGAAAGGGAGCAGTTTCCTCCGGATTCATGGACCAGCACGAAGTCGATGTGCAGGGTCTGGGCTCGTGCGCTGCCTCTCACATGGAGCCCACAGGTCCTTTTCCCCACAGAAACTGGCTTTTTTGGTAGAACAAGAGCATTTAGTGAACCAGGGCTTTTCTGCCAGTTCCCAGTGATCCCTTCCCTGCTCAGCCCTCCCACCTCTGCCCCCAGGAGCCCCAAGGGACATCCCTGCACCCCATCCCTACACCCCAGTGGGAAGGGAGAAGCCTGAGAATGAGCAGAGGGAAGGAAAATGTACAATTACCCAACTGAGCTTCTTCAAATTATTCCTGATTCCAGCCAACACCTTTAAGACATGAAAAAACCATTATATTTCTCCCACTGAGATTCCAGGTTATTCAAATCTGATCTGAAAAGCTATTTTTGCTCATATTTGCTCACAGCTGAAGGGAGCAGCCGAGGCCAGCAGAGCAGGAGGACTCCGTATGTTTGTCCCTCATAAATCCACAGAAGCTTAAAATCTGAACCCTGGTGCTGCTTGGGCACAAGGTATTGATCAGCACCCAGCATATGCTGATGTCTGTCCCAGCCAAATGTTAAATCCCCTTTAACACCTAGGCTGGGCATGGATCTGCTGTTGGGAAGTTTGGGAGAGCCCGATGTGCTGCCACTGTACCCAGCGATGGATGCTGTGGAGTGGCTCCCAGNAAGCTAATGGGGTATTTTCTGAGGACGACGGATGCTTTGGAGTGGCTCCCACGCCAGCCAGATCCTGGCCTGTCCCTGCCAAATTTCTCCAAAAGGTCCTGAAAGCAGGAGAGCAGCAAACTGCTGCAGGAGTTAAGGAGGAAATAAGAAACAACAACTTTTCTTCTGGCATTGCTGGAGCAGGTCCTGGCAGGCACCAAGGCTGAGCACGGCCAGGAGCTCCATCAAGGGTAGATGTGAGAATGTCCCAGCCCGGACCGAGTGGTGACATGACCACTGCACCCTGATTAGTCCCAATTAGAGCCTAATCCCACGTGTTTGCAGATTATTTAAATCAATACCTTGGGATTATTGCAGACAAAGCGCTGCTGAACATCACTGAAATGGATTGGCACCCGTTTGCTGGGTAACGAACAGCTGAGAGGCTGTGCCAGCAGGGAGCAGCGGGGGAAGGAGGAGGGAATGCAGCCGAGCTACGACATGCCAGAGCACACAGAGCGGGGCCACGGAAAAGGAACACGGCCCAGGACCACAGAGCACGATCACGGAGTGGGATCACACCCACCAGACTGCCCATGGTCAGACCAACCAGTTCCCCTCCCTCTGCTGCTCTCCACCCCAGGGCACAGCTTTCCCAGGTGCTGCTCGGGGTGGTTTTTAGGAGTTGTCTCCCAGCAGGGCTCTCCCAGCCCAGCAGAGAACACAACCATGGACTCCTTGGTCAGTGCAACAGGCAACAACCCAGCCTCAGGCGCCGTGACCCCAGCTCTGCAGGAGCCGTTCAAGGGGAGTGGGTTCCCTGCCAGCTGCCAAAATCTGGGACTTCATCTGGCACCCCCTGTGAAACCCAAGATAATCCCACCAGCAGCCGCCAGCCCCCCCTGACTCCCAGAGCAGCCCAGGCTCCCCTGGTGTCCCCATGTCCCCTCCCGGGGGCCCCCCTCTCTGCTGCAGACCCAGTGATGCTGAAGCTGTCACAGCGATTTCTCTGCTCATCTCAAACCTTTCTGCTCCAAACACGCATGGACAGACATTTCAGCGGATAATTGGGAAAACCAGGACCTTTCCCTTTGCAAGGAACTGTTGTTCCAGGGCTGCGTTGCCGAGGTGGGGGACAGCACCAGGCAGCCCCAGTGTGAGGCAGGGTGACAGCACTGGGCAGCCAGGGAGAGGGTCAGGGTCCATAACGCCACGGGGTATTGGAGAGGAGGAAGAGCTTGTGACACGAATCAGCCCCAGGGCACAGCTGCCTCTGGGTGTTTTGGCCCTGCCTTGGCATTCAGTTTGGAGGAGCAGCTCAGCAGCCTCTAAAGCCAAGAAAATTGGTTTGAGTTGGGCTCGGGGATTGTGTGAACCCTCCTGGCACAGGAGATGCCTGAACAGTGCGTCCTTCCCACGGACCCTGGCCAAAGGGGTATGAGCTGCTGTCAGCTCAGATTTGCCTGCGAAACCAGAGGCTCATGCTCCAAAGGAGAGTGCTTCCCTCTGCCTTTCAGGGAGATGTGAGCTGGCAGAGCCCAGAGACAATGCTCTGGTAGCAGCAAGCGCGAGCTGTTCTTTGTGTCCCATGACTTTTTCGAGACACTGGTGGAAAGGCCTTCTGGGGAGAGCACTGGATCAGGGTGTAAGTTCCTGAAATGCTCCAGCTCAGCCCATCCTGCGATGGGAGCCCCAGAGATCATCCAGGACGAGGGGAAGCAGCAGCCCTGCCCATGCCCCTGCAGCCACCAGTCCCCATTTTGGGGTGGCTCAGCTCTTCCTGCTCATTCAGCACCAGACAGTGGTTCGGTTCCTGAGGACTCTGAGAGCAAACTGCGATCACTTGGGCTCCCTGGGAAATCACAGGCAGTAATTAAATCACTCGTGACCCAGTTGGATTAGAACTGGCATCTGCGACATGAAAACGTCTTTCATCTGTGGGCACCCTGAATGTAATCACCACCTTCACCATGACTCCATACAGGACAACAAGGATCTGGGATCTGTCTTGCAAAAGGAAATGCCTAATAAGCAATAATTTGTTTTTAAGTTGGGGGCTTTCTGGTACAGAGCTAATGAATTGTAATGACACTGATTAGCATGTTTGCCAGTGATGCTCCTCTGCAGCTTTGCTCTGCGAGGTGCCAGCGATCACAGCCTGTGCGGGAAGAACAGATCCGAGGAGCCAGAGGGGAATGGGGAGATGGAGTGGTGGCTGGGAAGCTGCCTTTGATGTAGCTGTAGATGTCAGCATGAGACAGAGATTCCAGCCCAGAGGAACATCCCATCTTTGTCTGACACAATTACTTCATTTAATCCACTGTCTTTAACCTCCCAAGGCTCCCCCAGTGCTGACATGCCACTGGAGACCCCTGTTAGCCATTCCTGTCTGTGGGCTGTGCCAGGCTGAGCCCAGCACCTCAGCAGGCAGCTGCCCAAGAAGGGGCGAGTGCTTCCCGCAGGCAGATGCATTTTCTTAGTTCATGGAGGTGCAGGTCTGGCTGGTGAAGGGCTCCTAGAGCAGTGTGATGAGGCAGGGCATGGCTTCCCCAGCACCCCATCACCCTGCCAGCCCTGCCTGTGCCCTCCTGCCCATGCGCCGCAGCCCAGCCAGGAGCTTGTCCTGCCCTTGGGGCAAGGCACGCAGGGCTGGTCCCCTTTGGGTTTTGGGGGGATGCATGTGGCACCAAGTACCCCCAGTGCCAGTGGCACGATGGGTGCAGAGAGGACACAGCAGCCGCATCAGCCAGTTCCCAGCCGCCCAGGGTCACGCCTCGGGAAGCTGGGAAAGGCTCACAGTGACAACGCTGGAAGTGACATTTTTAACCAAAAGTGCAGGGAAAGGTCAGCTCCGGCGGGAACACGAGGCACAGGGAGGCGCAGGGAGCAGCTGCTGCCTGCAATTTCCCCACATAAGCAGATCAGAGCCCTGCGCACGCAGGAGCGACTGCGCCGTGCCCGGCAGAGCGGAGTGTGCGGGGCTGACAGCGCCCCGACCCTGGCAGAGGTCAGGGACGGTGCAGAAGCACAAAGGGCAGACTAGCATGCTCCGAGATTCTTTGGCTCAGTAGGAAATACATCCCTGGACAGCCTCCCATCAGGCCACAACCAGATCGAGGGGAGAAGCTGGAAGCTGCAGGCTGGAATTTATGAGCCCTATCCCCATTAAAATAGCCGGCGATATTTCCATCTGTCAGTAATGTTGATGAAGAGACCCGCTCCTTTGCATGCTCCAGGCCTTACCCAAACAAAACCAGCACCAGTCAGGGCAGGATTTGGCACACAGATGACTATTGCCATGCTAGGAATTTATGGCTCCAGCCTGCCCAGTCTCTAGTAAGAGCAGGAGCAGGGAACCATATAATCTTTGAGGTCCCTTCCATCTCAAGGCATTCTGTGATTCTGTGAAATTCCCTTGGTGTGCTGCTAATGACAAACCCTCACAGCCAAAGGCTCAGGCGGAGCAGGTCAGCCATGCTGACAGGGTGACATTTCTGGGCACATTTCCCTGCTTTTGTGCATAAAATCTGCAGCAGCCAGCTGGGCCCGGCCAGGTGAATGCTGGCAGATGGCACAGAGGGCAAGTGAGTCCTTGCCCTTGCACAAGCTCCCGTCCAGCAGCACGGCACCTGCATGTGCCAGCACTCCTGCCGTGTGCCACAGCCAACAGGTGAGGGCCCTCAGCACCAACTTCCAAGCAGTTTTGAATCAAACTCACCACAGATACAGGAAATGTGCACAGCAGGAGCCTGGAGGGACACGGTCAGGTTGGCACCTAGAAAGCAGCATCCAGCAGCCCAGCAACTGACAGCTACTCCAACCGTGGCCACTCATGTCCCTGCTGCACAGACCGCCTACAGAACTCAAGAAGACACCCACAAAGACAGAGCACCAGCAACCACGCTTGCACATGGACAGACCCACACGTGTCCATCCCTCTGCCGCTGCAGCGTGGACTCTTGGGCCCCAAAACCACCGGAGGACTGGCAGTGACAGCCGGGGGGAGCCCTGCAGTTCAGGTAGACCAGCAAGTGACAGATGCCAAGGGCAAAATACAGCATTTCCAAAATTTCCACGAGCCCAACGCAGCAGCTGTGCCAGAGCAAGGGCAGCCTTTGGGCAACCTTGACCTGCTGGGTGGGCTCCTACCTTGGGCTGCTGGCATCTTCCCCTTGTTTAGCTGCTTGAGGCGCTTCTGGTGGGACTTGCCATTGTAGTGGATCTGCGCCTGTGCAGCCGAGTTGAGTTGGATATTGCAGACCTCGCAGAGTGTGAACGACTGGTGCTTCTTCTCCCGCTTCATGCGCTGCTCGGGCTGGCTGGAGGGGCAGCTGGCCTCCTCCACCAGCTGCACTGCGCTCTCGGGGCTGTGGGATGGGCTCAGGGGTCGCTTCATGCCTGCGGGAGGAAGGACAGACCCACTGTGAGGACAGAGGGACAGGAACAGGTGCCAGATGAGACAGGAGAGCCCAACACAGGTCCCACGCCTGTGGTGTGTCAGAATCTGGGGGGATCCCTGAGCAAGTGCAACAGCGTTTGGGCAAGATGACATGAGCAGCAGCATTCCCAGGAGGTTAGTGCTGGAGTAGAGAATAACCCACTTCTTCCAAGTTTCCAGCTCCAGACGACACTCCTCGTGTCAGGTCAAGTCTCTGTTCACTCGTGGGCAGCACTGTGGGTTGGCCCGAGGCAGAGTTAGGATGGAACCAACTCTCTGCAGGCAAGAGATTCAGCTGGCAGGACTCGTGTGCGGTGCGGGTGTCCCACAGCCCGTCCCCACCACGGCAGGAGAACGACTGGCACTGGCACCGTCGGCCAGCGGCAGGTGCCTGTCCTGAACATGGAGCTCTGTGGGACCAGCTTGCATCGGGAGCTGGAGCCCCACACCCACACAGGGACACTGCAGAGAAAAGCCATGGAGGGACTGGGGTCAACTGGGGACAGCCCTCCGGCGGCCTTTGCCTTGCAGGGACGCTGTTCCTGCTGCCCGACCCCGAGCTGGGAATCAGTGGGACATCCAGAACAGCCTCGGAGGCGCGAAGGTCACCCGAGCCCGGTGATCCAGTTACCACCTTGGAGCTGGCAGCTGCGGCTGACAAATACCCGCAGGCACGCCGCGCCGAGACACCCCAAGGGGCCAAGGCAGGGGCCGGGGTGTCCGTGGGTGGCCAGGCAGGACCCAGGGGTGCCCTGCAGGGATGTCCCCGGCACCCTCGGCAGGGATCCACGGGGACCGCGCGGGACTCAGCTGCCCGCACGCTCCTCGGACCGCAGGGACCACACCGGGGGCTTTGGCTCCGGCAATGGGCAGCCCAAAACCCTGCCCATTGCGTGGCCGCCCCCCAGCACTCAGCACCCAGCAGGCCGCGAGGGTTCGGTCCTCGGGCCCACCGGGGAGTCGGGGAGGGTCTCGGGGCGCT
>WEIT01015499.1:1333-14806 GCA_013389985.1 Dryoscopus gambensis | reverse complement strand
AACTGTGTAACTACTATTCCAATTTTAAATGGTTAATTGTCCTGTTCAATTTTGTATTTGTTTTATACTTTTATTTGCATCCTTTTCTTTATCCTTTCTTTTGAACAGAGAAAGGGTGAGGTTTTTACAACCTCACACCTTACAACAAGGTGTGGTGATGTATTTTCCTTTGAATGGTTTGTTCTGTTTCCCCCTTCCGAAATGTATGGCGTATTCCTAAGCTGTAACCTGGCCTTTGATCCCTCCCCTGTGAGCTTTTCATTGGTTCAAGCCTTGGGCCTGTGGGCCCTTCGAAACTGTGATAAGGGAATGCTCAGAGGACGAGGCCCTCTTTTTCCGCTGGGATCTTTCCCCTCTCCCTTCCCCTTCCCTTCCCCCTTCCCCCTCCCCGCCGCTCCCTTGCCAGCGCTGGACCAAAATAAACCTCCTGACTTCACCACAAGGAGATACTGTGTTTCTCTTAGGGCTTGCTGCTGCCTGCAAAGGTGTAGCCCAGAGTGGAAGCCCTGGGGAGCAGCTTGCAGCCCCCTTCTTTCAATGAAACCACAGGGAATGTTGCCCCAGGACTCCTGCCATCGCTAGCCAGGGGTCACAGCAACACCTTGTCTTTCTGCATTAATTATAGTATCTAAATAATTAATTTTGGTCAGACATATGTATTCTCTGTCTCACTATTAACTTTTTCTTCGAAAGTTAAATGAGACCTATTTTAACAACAAACTTTAATCAATGTGTGAATGCATAAATTTATGCATCTGACTAAAATGTAAATAACATAAAATATATAATAAACCCCCACATATATAGATATGTCAATTCACATAAATTCACATATGCATAGATTTATATACATATTGCTACCGTAACTATTGTCTCTATATACATGTGATCAGTTTCCTTAGATGGCTTTCTATAGGCAGTCATTCTGTTTCCTTAAATATCACTACATCACCTAGTCACATCTCCCTGTGGCCTCCAAGGTATTTCATTAGGAAAATTGCATCAATAATTAAGAAATAATGTGGCCAGTCTGAATCTGTTTCTTTTTTATTTGATCTTCCTTTAAAAAAACCCCAGAACCCAAACCACCACATTGAATGCATTTGTTTGCTTGTCACTGCATTGTATTAAAAATTAAAATCTTATAAAGATTTCCTTTCAAATATCCATTATTCAGTACCTTTAAAAAATAATTAGTTGCTTCTTTTAATAGTGATTTTAATAGCTAAAATGTCATTTTGATGACACCTGTGTTTTAAAACAGCCATAATAAGGTCTTAAAATCCATCTTTTGTTGAAAAAATTCTCATGAGAGTGGAAGAAACAGCTTATTAGTAGGAATAAAGAGAGGGACAGTAACTACACTGTAAGATATGAGTCATTGATGTTAATTTTACACCGGAGAAATATGATTCAATTGAAAATTATTTTATTCAGTTATGTATGTGAGTTTGATTTGAATCTGACAAACCAAAGAGGTGATGAGACATGACAGTTAAAATCTCCTATAAATGTATTTATATTCAAAGTCTTGCATCCTTTTTGGCTTGCATTTCTCCTCCAGATAAATGCTAACCTTTTAAGAGATTGTTATCATTACCACTAATTGTTAACAATAATATTGTTAATACTAATTAGCAAAAATGCTGCTACACACAGAGAAAAAATAGGCATAGCTAAAAATACAGGGGAGGTGCTTGTTAGGAAACTGATCAAGCAAGCTTAATTATGACCCCCAGATAAAGGGACTGCCATTAAGCCATTAAATTATCACAGATAAGACAGAAGCTCAGGCACTGTCTGATGATAAATCACAGCTAAAAACGGCAAGGAAATCAGAGCTTGAACTGCTAATCCTTCTGAGGTTTGTGATGAGCACCAGTTCCCCTACTGTTTTGCATCTATTTATATTGCACTTTGAACGCCCAAATGGCCTCTGCTTATCTGCAGCTGTAGATAATTTATGCCTATTGGTGTGTCACCTCACAGCAGAGGCTGTTATGAGGAAAGAGGAGTTTAGGAAATCTGATCCCTTGAAATGCTAATCCTTTGGAGATTATTGAACATAAACGAGTTTTCTGCCATGATTTACTTTTGTTTATTAGTAACAGAGATTAGCACTTTAGGCTTGCCATTTCAGACCACTGCTTAGTTTGGGAATAAAGTGATCACTTAATGTGCAGGATTTTCACATATGAAGTTGTCCTGAGTCTAACAGTAAAAGGCAAGATAGTAATTTTCCTTTATATCTCATCTCTTAAAAAGATTTTTAAATATTTTTAGCACATGCAAGGCTGATCTTAAATGTTTCATTCCTTAGACCTTAATCTAGAAAAGCACCTACCTATAATCCTGTGCAATTTTAATCATGTGGGTCGTCATACAGTAATTTTGATGGGATATTCTTGTCCTTATATTCTAGCTGTACTTAGGCATCTTGCTGGATCACATCCCAGCAATGAGATGCTCTCTGGTTTCATTCAGCTGTGATGGGTACTCTCCACGCTGAAATAGTTACTGATCAGAAAGGATATATGAGTAGGAATTTTATTTAAATGCTTTTCCCGTATCTTAATGCTGTTGAACTGCTAAGAAATCTTATCTTTTAGCATTTAATGGGGGCTGTGTGGTTGGTAGCTAAATGCCATGCTTTTTAGTGCTACAGACTATTCCTACATGAATAACTCCCCAAACCTTCAAATTCAAACATGCCTATTAGTGTGGCATAATGAAAGCTTGAACTGTAGGCATATAATGCTGCTTAAAATACATGGACTAAACATATAGTTACTAAGAGTTTTCAGTTTCCTTTTTTTATTGTTGCACTCAGATTCAATAGTCAGACTGGATGAGATCACACCAAGTGACATGACTGATTACCAATTAGCCAAGCACACTGATGGTAGCTGTTGGTGGCAGCTACTGAGATACAGTCCTATGTGTCAGAGAGATAAGGAGATGTAAGAAATTAAGTTGACCTTGAGATTTCATTACATTTAAAGTCACCTAATGGCACTTGATATTTTTAAATCCTGGTTACATTCACCTCACCAACTCCTCTTATCTAGTTATCATAAAAAAGAAATTAAAAAAAAAAGGTTCAGAACTTGTGCATTATTTTTTTCCAGGGGAATACTTCACTATAAAATGCATACGAGGGCAGCCTGGAGAGAAGAAAGTGACTAAACTAGTGCCTGCTATTTTCAAGGGTGACAGAGGAATTATTTCATTACTTTAAAGCAGACATTGTATAATTTTGAGGTTATTTCTTAGGTCTCTTCTGGGAATGCAGTTAGTCAGCACTTCTGTTAACCTTATCCTAAAGCATGGAAGTGAGGAGGTAGAATATAAAGTTGAAAATAAAGGCAAAAATAAAAGCAAAGGATAGATGCAAAAAAGCAAACAGGAATGCAGATTACATCTCTCAGTGTTTGTTTTTGTTGGATTTCATAAAATTACATCTCTATACACATGACGGTTTCTTTGAAATTTTGATTCAGACATTGCACAAAGGCAAAGGTTTGCTTAAATTATTTTATTCTTAACATGCCTCTAGTTCCTGAGAAAAGAAACAAAGATAAGACCATTGACAGGCTTCTCTACACCTATTTGTGCATGTGTGCTTGAATATCTGTATGCACCGAAGGGTAGATAGATAAAATTTCTGGTAAACTTATAGCAAGACCATTTCAGGATTTGCCCAAGATTTTTGCCTAGTTATATATAAGGAATTATGCACAGCTCTGGTGATAATTAAAATGTGATTACACAAATATCTAAATCCTTCATTTTCTATTCACCATCAAAATAAATGTATGATTTTCATAACTGCACATATAAAATATAATTATGAATGGACTAATGTAACAATTTCTAAATTTTTATTTGGCTGAGATGAACAATATTAATATGTTTAACTAGCTTGAAACCTAATTTGAATCATCTACTAAAGTCTGTACTTATCTTTTTCGGTGGGCCCTGCCTACTTTTTCTGTATGTTAGAAGCCAAAGCTATAAGTTGTTTTTTCAACATACATTAGAAAACATTCAAGCTTGATGTTTTCAGAAAGAATGTGTTCCATATATTTTTACCTATTAATTGGCAACTTCTTGACCATATAAATGATAAGAAATTTATAATAAGCAAACTGTATATCTTGATCTGCCTAAAGAAATTTCTGCTGGCTCTAGTAACCAAGACCTACTACAGTAGGGTTTGAAATATTCTTGTCCAAATTGGTATTAATTATGGTTGACAACAATGCATTTTCTCTTAAGTTTCACTTAGCTGAAATATTTAATGAAGCATATAACCAACTCCTTGTATTTATTAGAGAACCTGCCTCCAAACTCACCATCTCAATTTGTTCTCCTTGATACTTCAGCTTTGATTAGAATTGCTGTCCACTGGTTAAAGGTTCATTTGTAATATTAACGTGGAGAGACTTCCCTGGCTATTCATCTACACCAATGCAGGCAGCGTGAGCAACAAACAGGAGCTGGAAGCCATGGTGCAGCAGGAAAACAATGACATAACTGACATAACAGAAGCATGTTGGGAAGACTCACACAACTGGAATGCTGCAATGGATAGCAAAAAACTCTTCCAAAGGGATAGACAAGGATGGGTAATCCCATATTTTAGGGAGTATTTTGATTGCCTAGATTTTAATGATGGTGATAGGGTTGAGTGTTTACGAGTAAGAATCGGACAAAAGGCCAACAAGGAATATGTCATGGAAATCTCTCAGAGACCACCTAGACAGGATGAAGAGGTGGATAAAATATTCTGCAAGCAGCTAGAAATTTCACATTCACTGGCTTTTGTTCTCATGGGGGACTTCATCTCACCAGATGTCTGCAGATGTCTGCTGGAAATACAACACAAGAGAAAAGATGGTCTAGGAACTTTCTGGAGTGTGTGGAAGATACTTTCCTGACACAACTTCTGAGGGAGTCAAAAAGGGAATGCCCTATTGGACCTGTTGTTTGTGAACAGAGAAGGATTTTAGGGTGATGTGATGGTCAGAGGGCTTCTTGGGCACATACATCATGAAATAACAGAGTTGATGATTCTTGGAGAAGTAAGGAGTAGGATCAGCAGAGCTTGGCCTTCTGGAAAGCAGGCTTTGGCCTATTTAAGAGTCTGGCTGGCAAAGTCCCTTGGGAGGCAGTCCTGAAGAAGAAAGGAATCCAGGAAGGCTGGATGTGCTTTAAATGGAAATCTTAAAAGTACAGGTGTAGGCTTCTGCCACCCACCATAAGTTTTGGGGGTGGAGAAGAAGACCAGCCTGGGTTAAGAGAGCTTTGACTGGAAGTCAGGGAAAAAAGAGAGTTTATGACCTTTAGAAGAAGGGGCAGGCCACTCAGTAGGACTACAAGGAGGTCATGCAGGAGGTTATGCAGGAGGAATACTTGAAGGGCTGAAGCCCAACTGGAACTTAATTTAACTACTTCCATAAAAGATAATATAAAATGTTTCTATAAACACATCAACAACAAAAAGGAGGCTGAGGAGAATTTCCATTCTTTATTGGGTGCAAGGGGGAATACAGCAACAAAGATGAAGAAAGGTTGGAGGTAGTGCCTCAGTCAATCATATTTATTAAGACACTAAAAAGTAACTATAATGTCTTCTTTTTCTCAATCTTTAATAGTAAGGCCAGTTGTTCTCTGGGTACCCACCCCTCTGAGCTGAAGACAGGGATAGGGAGCAGAATGAAGCTGCCATAATACATGGGGAAATTTTCAGTGACCTGCTACATCACTTCGTGCACTCAAGTGTTAGAGGGCCTGGATGGGATCCACCTACAGGTACGGAGGCAGCCGCTGAAAGAGTTCGCTAAGCCACTTTCCATCATTTTTCAACAGTCCAGGATCACCAGGGGAGTCCCAAATGACTGGAGATTAACAAATGGGACACCCATCTACAAGAAGGGCTGACCTCAGTGCTTGGGAAGGTCTTGGAGCAGTTCAACTTGAATGAGATTACATGGCATGTGCAAGACAACCAGTGGATCAGGCCCAGCCAGCAGGGGTTTAGGAAAGGCAGGTCTAGCTTGATCAAGCTGATTGCCTTCTATGACAGCGTGGACAGTTTAGTGGTTGAGGGAAAGGCTGTGGATGGTATCTACTGGGACTTTTGGAAAGCCTCTGACACCATTTCCCAAGGATTCTCTTGGAGCAACTGTTTGCTCATGGTGTCGATGATGTTTGCAGAGTAAAAATTGCCCAGATGGCTGGCCCAGAAAGTGATGGTAAATGGAGTTAAATTCCATTGGCGGACAGTTATCAGTGGCATTCCCCAGAGCTCAGTGTTGGGGCCAGTTCTGTTTAATTTATCAATGATCTCAATGAGGAAATTGAGCGCACCGTCAGTCACTTTGCAGATCACACAAAGTTGGGCAGGAGTGTTGATCTGCTGGAGGTTAGGAAGGCTCTACAGAGGGATCTGGACAGAGTGGATTAATTGCCCAAGGCCAGATGTATGAGATTCAACGAGGCGAAGTGCGGGGTCCTGCACTTCAGTCGCAACAACCCCATGCAGTGCTACAGGCTGGGGGCAGAGTGTCAGGCAAGGTGCCCAGCAGAAAAAGATAGGAAGGTGTTGGTCAACAGCCAACTGATCATGAGCCAGACATCTACTCCCATGACCAAGAAGGCCAATGGCATCCTGGCTTTTATAAAAAGTAGTGTGGCCAGCAGGACTAGGGCAGTGATTGTGCCCCTGCGCCTCTCACTTGTGAGGCCACACCTTGAGCACTGTGTTTAGTTCTGGGTGCCTCACCACATGTACATTGAGGAGATGAAGTGGATCAAGAGAAAGGCAACAAAGCTGGTTAAGAGTCTAGAGGACAATTCTAATGAGGAGCAGCTGAGGGTGCTGGGGTTGTCTAGCCTGGGGAAAAGGAGGCTCAGGGGACCTCTTTGCTCTCTACAACCACCTGAAAAAAGGCAGTAGTGAGGGGAGGCTGATCTCTTCTCCCAGGTAACAAGTGGTAGGACAAGATGAAATGGCTTTAAGTTGTGCCAGAGGAGGTTTAGGTTGGGTACTGGGAAAAAATTCTTCATGGAAAAGCATTGTTCTCAAGCATTTAAAAAGGCTTCCTGAGGGAAGTGGTAGACTCATCAACCCTGGAGGTATTAAAAGTTGTGTAGATGTGGTGCTTAATTTAGTGGTGGACGTGGCAGTACTAGGTCAAGGGTTAGACTCAATCTAACCCTTTTCCAAACTAAATGATTCTCATTCTATGATTCTCTTCTGTGAGAGTGCAAACACATGTGAATGTATTTATAAGAGAGAAGTTGTGCATGAAATAAATCAAGCCCCCAAAATGCCAAAGAAAATTCACTAAGGCTTTTCCTTTTATTTTTAAAGATGCCTTTTTTATATTTCTTTGGTTTGTAATAAATTGAGAATTCCGGTATTTCAGAGGTTTGGAAATCAGTACTTTCAAAGAAGATATATTCCCATAATTGGTTTCAAGTTGAGATCCCAAACTTTTGGAAACCTTAGAGCAAAGGTATGTTACAGGAAATGTTTTTATTTAAGAGAACTAGAAGAGTTTTGTTGTTTGTTTTCTTTTTTTCTCTAAAGAATCAATCAATCATTTCTCACTTCCTAAGTCTGGGGTTTGGATTAGAACAAAAGATTGAACCAAACGAGTCTTTCAATAATGTAAGTGTAGTTTACATTCAAAACGCAAATTAAAAGACATTTTTCATTAGCAAACCTGTGACCAACAACCAGCGAAGTCTTCAATCCTGAGCTACATAGAAAGAAAAGAGCTAGAAAGGGCTGTTGACATGGGCTGTGAACAAGGAAGGGGCATTTTTCTAGGATCTGATGTGAACACACAATGTCAGATCTGGCACACTTAGATGGTTTTGGACAAGGTTGAAGCCAGAGCCTTCTACCAGTTCCTTCATGTCTCTAAGTATATGAGGCCTAGAAAGAGCTTAAATGTTGTTTGGCATCAGTGCATAAGATCCACTTTGCCATTTTGGCATTATGTACAAAAAGAGTTGTGCCTGCCTGGTACATACCAGGAAGGACAGGCTGACCTGGGATTTGTTAGGAATTTTTCCCTAATTCCAAGTTTCTGTTCATTGTCTTTTCTTTTATTGCTACCTGACATTCTTACTCAATGAATAACTATCAATTAAAAATTAGAACCCATTAACATTAATGTCAGCAAAACAAAAAATGCTGAAGCACTGGAGAGGCTGTGCCAACATATGAATCTAACAAACTGAGAAAGTAAGAAATTAATTACAAATGTGTGAACTAGCCTGTATTAATATAGATATATAGATATAGATGACAAAAGCCTGTATTAATATAGATACATAGCTATAGATGACAGGGATAAAGATAGCTGTCATTCAGAGTTTGTTATTTTTTAAAAAATCACATGGCAAATTGATTTGATAGCTTGTGGACACTCTTAATTTTTGGCTTATTAGTTCTCAAAGATTTACTGATTTCGAGAAAGATTTACAGGCCTCTAAGATGTAACGAAACAGATGGAAATTTGTCACCCCAAACCTCCTCTAGCAGCTGGTTCACTTTTTGTCACTGGCCAGATTAGTACAGCTAGATGTTTTGATAGAATTACCTTTATAACTACAGAAAAATAAGCACAACACATAACTGTGGTGTGGTTTTTGTTGGGTTTTGATTTTGGTTTTTTAAATATTGGCAAGTGGGGATGTTTCTAAAACATAAATAAGTAATTAAATAAATATCCTCTCAGTTCTTTCTCTGAAATGTTCAGCATACAGCTCAGCTTGAGAAACACTAAATGTCAGTCATGGTTCACTTATGTTGCTCACTCCTTTTTCCCACTACGTAAGATTTCTGGTATGTTATGAATATCTGTATCGCATAGAGTCTACTCACCTGTCTACGTTTACCTACTCTCAGTATTCACATGGTAACATGGGTCATGGCACAACACTTGTGTAGATCAAGTGTAGGTTTTGGAGAATCGCAAGAATGCCATTTGAGTGAAGAAAAGTTATGGGTTACATAGAGTGAGTCCTTTTCAGACAAGCAGGTTTAACAGGTCTGCGAAGCTGGGATTCAAATTCTGGTCACTGCTTTCACTGCTGTTGTAACTTAGACCCCAGCTTAGACTTGCACTAAAACAGAAATTGCTAAACACAGCTTTGAGTGCTCATGCTGACAGGGTAGCTCCCCAAAGTCCACTCAGCAGTTGTTGCCTAAACCTGAAAGCTCAACGTTCACTGAGTTAGAGAGAAAGAGAGGGATTGTGACCTCAGGGTTGTAGTTTGATTCTAGAGCTCACGGCAGGTAATAGTGGGATCAACAAGAGAAACACCTACTGAAAGTCTTACCTCACAGCACCTTACAGTCCCATGAGTAAGGCAGGGTTGAAAAATATACCAATATCAGTACACCACTCCCTGTTTTAATTTACCCCATCTGGATGTTTCTTGTGTCACTCAGACTGTTCCCTGCTCAGTATAAAAGAGTTGGTGGAGGTTGTTGTTAACCCCCAGGTTTTCTCTTTTAGTGTAGAGTGATGTTACTAATCTGGATTTACAGCTTTTGCAAGGAGACAGGACATCTAAGAGGCTAAAGGAATTCCTAGATGCAGTTTATGGATCTAGCCCTTAGCAATTTTTCACTCTGGAGGTTGTATAACCACTCTGTCAGAACCAGAAGGCAATAAGAAAGTCTAAAATCTACTTTTAAGATTTCCAGTTAATAAAGCATAAATGACAATAGTTTGAAGTCCGCCCTCCCCCAACTTTAAAAACATAGAAGTGAATTATAGCAATTGGGCATTTAAGGGCATGCGAAGATTCCTGGACTGAGGCATGAAATAAAACAAAAGATTTAAGCAAAAGTACTTTTATTAGTAGTAAAGGGAAATATGATATCTAAGAACTGTCAGATGAGAAAGTTTGATACAAAATGGTTTTTATAAGGTAAATCAGTAAGGAACTGCCTGGAAAGAACTGCAAAATGATTTCACAATTTTCAATGCCCTTGGCCATGAAGGGGTGATGAAATCTGATAAAACAGAAAGAACTGAACAAGGGGTAAATAAGTCTAACTATACACACAGAGGCAGGGACTACAAATTAACTATTGCTTGAGAAGAAAAAAATAAGGAATTAACATCAGACATCTCTCCGAAAACATCAAGTCAAGCACCCAGTATGAAGTAAAAATGTGAAACAGGATATTTGGATGATTAAGAAAGAAACTGTAAACAAAATAGAAAACATATATATATATATATCACTGTATAAATACACTGTATCGCTATATCACTGTATAAATACATCATACACTCTTATGTTGAATAATTCATGCAGCCCTGGTCTTTCTACTTCAGGAGAAAGAAGGGCAAGACAGAGAGAGAAGATTGACAGAAGGAAGTAAATTCACAGAATATAGGACAAACTCAGACTACTCATCATAGTGCACCACCCTGATTTGGGAAGTGTTCGAACTGTACATATTTAATATAGAGCCCTGAAGATGTCTGGAAGTCAACAGCTGAACGTGTCCCTAATCTGTAGGGATCAGTGGAGGCCTTATAACAGGACTGTACCCCTACCAAGGCACACAGCCAGGTAAACAGGGATATGTGGGCTTGTGGCTTAAGTTGGTGCAACTATTCTTACTTTATGCACAATCAAGTGTCTTCTTGAAAAAGCTGACAGACAATATCAGGGAAGGATTGTGAGGAAAAGTATAGGCAAGGTTAGAAAATAATATTTAGTTAAAATCACCATGCTGTCCTTTAGTCTCAGGATACATTATAATAGTTTGGGGTTTTTTCAAACTTTTTCCTATAACACCTTGTGGCTACTGAGGTAGCTGCTATTAAATCCCTTCCAAATCACACATACAGTTCAGTGTCTCAACCCAGAGGGTAAGTCAAACTGCATTTCCCAGAGGTTATGCCACATTTCCCAGTGGAAATTTCTTTTTATTCTTTTTTTGGTAGTAGAGGGTGGTAATGTGCCACACAGCTGAATCCTCTCTCAGCACTAGAAGATAGGTATGGATAACCTCCATATCTGCTATCCTGCTAGAAGCAGTGGCAAAATTATGCAAAATCTGGAGGTTGGCAAAATAAAATTAGCAGAAGTATTACCTGTGTTTTGATATTGCTTTATGTTGTGTCTCTTATTGCAAAAAGTTGTATGCAACTGAGTTAATGGGGTTCTTTCAAATATGTAAAAGTGATATGTAAAAAATCTGTATTATGTGGCGATACTATGACACTACTTTGCAATCCCATTTTTTTTAATGATAGGTAGATTGTTATAAAACTTTGAGCTATATTTAATTGAAGAATAATTTAGGCAGGGAAGATTTTGGTAAATTGGTACCATGGCTATAGGATTTAAATCCAGTATTATTTCAATAACAGTAGAGAGAAATTATTGAGGTGGGAATCATTCTTCAAGCTCTGCTGACTGTTGAGTTTATTCTCTATACCTCGTATGATCTTTAGTAGCCGAAGTTTTCACACTGACAGAAAAGGTCTTGTAAACCACATTGCTAAAATTGTACCCTGAGATGACAAGAGCCTAATTAACTTAAGAAAAGTTCAAATTGAAGAAAATGAAAAGAAAGTGCTTGGCCATTGCTGGCATTTGAGAAGCCAGTAAGCCACCATTTACCAAAATCTTCAAGCAAATGATGGACAAACCCAACCAGTTAAGGATTTTCAGTAATATTTCAGCCATGACTTTCAGTTGTCTCCTCCTCACTCAGACAAATTATTTCAATCCTATCCAGAGTCATCAAGATGTTCTTGAACAAGGCCACTGTCTCCACGAGACAATACTTAAATCGTTCCACTGCAAGAAGAAACTAAAAATGGGTGTCATATTGATAAGGTGTCACAACAACCAACTTGATATCACTCTGGTATACACTCAAGATGAATGACTCATGCAAAGCTGTGTTACCCTGAAGGAGAAGAAAAATTTATCCAATTCTGTCCTCTAAAACTTATAAAAAAAATATAATGCGCAAGTACCTATAATAGCCTAAACATCAATACTTTGCAGTCAGAACTACCAAGTGAAAAGTGTCTATATATGCCAAGGTAATAGAATACTTCATTAACAGCAGTAGTCTCTCAACTGTCATACCAGTACATCTGCTAAGCTATAACTATGTTCAGAAACAGTTCCACTGGAGACAGAAAGATCTGAGCCTTCCCAGCATACTTTCTGATAAACCTTTCCAGGCAAAATGGAAGAGCATTGAGGAGGATTTAAATGGAGACGTAGTCTGCAGCAAAAAAGTGACTTCCTGTAAGCAGATCCCGTTAAAAATTCNTTGGAAGTCAGAGTTATTTTAAAATGTCTGACAGACCGAACATGGCAATTTTCCTGTTTCCTTCTAAAACCACCAATTTTCTAAAAAAAAAACCCAAACAGAAAAACCAGTCCTGCGTAATTAAAGTAATTTCCAATTTTATCAGAAATTTTCATGAAAAGTTATAAAATGTACTGTTTTTTACAATGAGCAAAATTCCCCTTACATTTTTTTGTAATACTGAAATGATTATTTTCAGCATTAAAAAACCCTGTTAAAATATTTTTCTTCCCTGTTTCCATTTCACTGTGAGTNATATAATGCGCAAGTACCTATAATAGCCTAAACATCAATACTTTGCAGTCAGAACTACCAAGTGAAAAGTGTCTATATATGCCAAGGTAATAGAATACTTCATTAACAGCAGTAGTCTCTCAACTGTCATACCAGTACATCTGCTAAGCTATAACTATGTTCAGAAACAGTTCCACTGGAGACAGAAAGATCTGAGCCTTCCCAGCATACTTTCTGATAAACCTTTCCAGGCAAAATGGAAGAGCATTGAGGAGGATTTAAATGGAGACGTAGTCTGCAGCAAAAAAGTGACTTCTGCCAAACCCCCTGCCTGTCAGGGGGTCAGGTTNTCCCGTTAAAAATTCTTAAAGTAGTTGGCAAAATGCCTTTTCTCAGGGAGACATGGAAACTGGCTTTGCTCTTTGCAGACTAATCATTTGACATGTCTGACCACAGAAGCAGAGGAGAAGGAAGTGAGGAAGAGATTAGACTGGCCACTTTGCAGCTTTCTTACTCCTGAAGAATTCTTACCTTGGAAGTCAGAGTTATTTTAAAATGTCTGACAGACCGAACATGGCAATTTTCCTGTTTCCTTCTAAAACCACCAATTTTCTAAAAAAAAAACCCAAACAGAAAAACCAGTCCTGCGTAATTAAAGTAATTTCCAATTTTATCAGAAATTTTCATGAAAAGTTATAAAATGTACTGTTTTTTACAATGAGCAAAATTCCCCTTACATTTTTTTGTAATACTGAAATGATTATTTTCAGCATTAAAAAACCCTGTTAAAATATTTTTCTTCCCTGTTTCCATTTCACTGTGAGTTGTATAATTTCTGCTTCTTTCTGATCTAGAATGAAAGG
>WEIT01015495.1:29126-40544 GCA_013389985.1 Dryoscopus gambensis | reverse complement strand
CCCGGACTCAGGCCAGCAAATGGCAAGTAACTTAAAATCATGCATGGCTTCAAGGATACTTTGCCTCGGAAAAATATTAATTGTGGTCCTACATATCAATAATTTTGAGTCTAAACTCTAGAAGGCCATCTTTCTGCCTTGTCTGTAAATACCACAGTAAGCCTCAGATGTCTCATCTCTAACAGTTGTCTTCAACCCAACCCTGTTGCAGGGTACCTTAACCCCAGTCAGAAGGGCCCCTGGTGGCAGAATTCCACTCCATATCTCTAAATCCTTCTCTTTGCTGTAGGGTTTCAAGGCACAGCATGAAGATAGACAGGACTTTGTCAGAAGCTCAGAAAGACCTCAGCAAACATTGGTGCATACTGTGTGGAGAGTCTGACTAAATTGTATTAGGAAGAGCTTCTCCAGATTATCATTCGCTTCAGAAGTCTTAGTAGTTTTACTAAATAGCTGAAAGAAGAACAGATTAGTTTTAGATGAGCTCAGTAACTTAATTACAACCAAATCCTGGAGTGATTCACTAGACTGTCTGAAACCATTACTCTTGATTTTGTGTGCTAGATCACACTTTAAACTAAAGATATCACAGACCCTTGGTTCTCACTAGTGACTCCCTTATTTTTTCTCTAGAAGTAGCAGTGTATTAGATGCCAAACTCATACAAGAGCACTAGGGAGGCAAGATGACAAGAAAATTAGGTTGTTTTAAAATGGGGACAGCTGCAAGGCTGTGTATTCTTTTTGTTTTGATGGTGATGAACCGTTACGTCACTACAGAGAAAAAGAGTGAAATATCAGGGAAGAACACAGTCTCTTTAGAAAGTTCTTATGTGATCTTGAAGAATTTAGTCAAATGTTGCTTGATACTTAGCTTAAATTCATCCGCCTCACAGTAAAAATGACCTGATTTCAAAAGATGATGAATAGCAGTCAGTCACGGCAAAAGATGGTATGAGGAACTTGCAGAATTTCTGTCAGTGAAGTTTGCTAATGCCTGTAGGGAGAGATCTAGACATCTCAAACCCAGCTTTGGAACAGAAGGGGGTGGGCACTCTAGGTCCAAGAGCATTTTCTAAGATTTATTTAAGCGTCTTGACCTTAAAAAGAAATGTACATATATGTGTATATATGTATATATGTATACATACATATATATATATATATATGCTTTGAAAGAGAAGGAAATTTTTTTTGTCACCTAAACAAAGACTTAATACCAAATATGGAGTTGGAGTAAAGCATGAACACTTTCACAACTTCAGTGACCTCATTAGTTTCTCATGTTATACATACATAAAGAATGAATGCTCACATGACGTATAGAATGAAGAAGTCTGACCTACATTTTAGGGAAAATTCATAAAATCCATATTAATCTCATCTTCTAGGAAATATTTTAAACTTTTTTTCTACAAATATTCTAGTTTGTAAGCGTGGAAATTGTAGTGCAATTTAATAAGATGCTATCTTGGGGCATTTAAAACATAAGTAATTCAACATGCTATTTTCTTAAAATATATACTAAGCAAACCTGCTAAAAATACTTCAAAGAGAAACTGATACACTGGACCTGTCTCTGGCAGACTTACCATTGCAAAATGCATGACAGATCCTTGAGTGGTGACAACCCAGTATTTCTCCTGAGTAGCACTCATTTTCTGTAACATTTCTTCTGCCTCTTTCAGCCTCATAGTAATGTAAAAGAAGTACATTTTTTTCACAATGTTTCTGCAGGTTTTCTGTAGCTAGGAACTGAACACTGGAGAAAACTTTCTTCTCCCAAGGCTGCAGGGGTTACAGGGACAGCTTGTCAGAGCACACTTGGTATGTAAATGTTAAGTCATGCTGAAGGAGACCTGACTCCAGTTAAATTTCTCTCTCTCTTCTGTTCACCAAAGGCAGAAACTCAGGAGGAAGGGATATTTCTATCTTGGGTATTGTGCACTTCTGAAATAATGAAGTAAACTTAAAACCCAGAAGACTGCAAAGTTTTGTTGCTTCAGAGCTGCAGAAGTTAATCCCAAGAAAAGGTAGCAGCTAATATTTATTCTACAGGCACTATGCCAGCAGATCATGTAAACTAACTTCCTGATCAAAAATTCTGAAGAATTCTTCTTCTGAAGAAGACAAAATTATGTAATATGTTCTGAAGGTTTTAGAAGTAATCAGCTGATGACCTTTACTTAAGCAAAGTAACTTCTCAGCTCTGCTTTCTGAGTGGTGTGGAGACATTAAAGTTCTTTTCAACTACAGAGGGACAGCCTAAATTGTCAAAATGTCAATTAAATTATGCCATACAATAGAAGTTGAGGAATGCCTTTTATGAAGAAAGCTACATGGAATATGTGCAAATATAAGTTATTTTCTGAGAAAGCGAAAGGTACTCAATTCCTTATGGCTCCCTTATTTAAAGAATCATAGAATGGCCTGAGTTGGAAGGGACCTTAAAGGTCACCTAGTTCCAACTCCCCTGCCACGGCCAGGAGCACCTTCTGCTAGATCAAGCCGATCAAAGCTCCATCCAACCTGGCCTTGAGAGGGCAACTTCCAGGTATCCACAGCTTCTCTGGGCAACCTGTGCCAGTGACTCACCACCCTCACAGTAAAGAATTTCTTCCTAATATCTAATCTAAACCTACTCTCTCTCAGTTTAAAGCCATTCCCCCTCATCCTGTCACTGCTATAACTCCATTGTAGAAGGCCACCAATTTTGTCAGGCATTACCTACTTAGTGAAGGCACATTAGTCATCAACAATTACCTAATTATTTTTCTTGTGCACTTCCAAAGTTTCCAGGAGCATCTGATCTATGATGGGTCCACAAACATAGGTGGGTTTTACTGGCCTGTAGTTCCCCATTCCATCCTTACATGCCTTTTTTAAAATGTGGGTTATGTTTTCCCTTCTCCAGGCAATGGGAACATCACTAGACTGCCACAACTTCCTAAATATGGTGGATAGCCTCTCAGTCACTTCCTCTGCCAGCCCCTTCAGGATCCAGGATGTATGTCATCAAGTCCCGTTGACTTGTGCACCTTCAGGTTCCTTAGATGGTCTCAAAACTGATCTTCACCTGCAGCACGTGGTTCTTCAATCTCTTTACTTGCTACTGCTTCAGCAATTTGGGCAGTGTGGCTGGAGCCCTCAACAGGGGAGAGCGAGTCAAAAATTTCATGGAGTACCTCAGCCTTCTCCATGTTTCTGGTAACCAGATCTCCTGTTTCCTTCCAGAGAGGGATTATATTGCCCCTAGTCTTCCTTTAATCACTAATGTATAGAAAATTTTCTGGTTACCCTTGATGTCCTTGGTAAACTTCAATTTTATCAGGGCTTTAGCTTTCTGACAGTATCTTCGTGTTTTCCCCAGGTTACGGTCCTTGCTTCAAACCTCTGTGTGCTTCCTTTTTGTGTTTGAGTTTGTCCAGGAGCTCCTCCTTCAATGACATAGGCCTCCTGATATTTTTGCCCGATATCCTCTCTACTGGGATACATAACTCGTGAGCTTGGAGGCAGTGAGCCTTGAATATCAACCAGCTTTTTTTGGCCTCTCTTCCCTTCAGGGAGTTATCCCATAGTACTTGACTAAGCAGATCCCTGAGGAGGCCAAAATCTGCTCTTCTGAAGTCCAGGGTAGTGAGCTTGCTGTGCGTCTTCCTCACTGCCCTGAGGATCTCAAACTCCACCATTTCATGGTCACTGCAGCCAAGACTGCCCCTGGATTTCACATTCCCCACCAGCCTCTACTTTTTGGTGAGAGCAGGATCCAGGATAGCACCTTTCCCTGTTGGCTTCTTTGTCACTTGGAGGAGGAAGCTGTCATCAGTGCATTCCAGGAACCTCCCAGATTACTTATGTCTTGCTGTGTTGTCCCTTGAACAGCTGTCAGGGTGGTTCAAGTCCCCCGTGGGGATCAGGGCTTGCCGATGTGAGGCTGCTCCTATCTCTCTACAGAGGGACTCATCCACTCGGTGTTCCTGGTCAGGCAGCCTGTAGCAGGCCCCTGCTGTAACACCACCTGTCCCTGCCCTCCCTCTAATCCAGACCCATCAGCTCTCAGTTGGGTTCTCATCTATCCCGAGGCAGAGCTCCATCCACTCCAGCAAGTCCTTGACATGGAACAGAGAGCAACACTTCCTCTGTAGAAATAAACCCATCCAGGAGAAACGTGAAACCAAAAATCAGCGCATCAACCATTTATTCTGATTTCTGCCCAGGAACTGCAAGCCTGTCTTCTGCATTTGATTGCTGAAGTAGATGGGTGAATTCTTCATTGTCCAGTGTGTTTCTCTGAGAATCTTTCTGAGAATTTTATCTTCAATGACCCTGTTTTCTGTACCTTTTTGTCAGCATTGGTGCATACAGTGATTTGAATCCTTTGATCTTCAAGCTCTGATTTCTACAGATGCACATCATCACTAGGGAAGATTTGTATTTCTGTTGGTTGCCCTGACACTTGTGATCCTTGTTTTCCTTTTCTTCAATTCAGGGCTCCAGCAAGTCTCACTTTACCCCAACAAAACTAAACCAGATCCTCTTCTCTTTATGCTCTTTATCTCTAAAGTGTCATAAAGTGATCACAGTGGAGAGTCTCACACCTCTGTAACTTTCTACTTTATCCTGGTGCTGTTGCAGGGCTCAAACCCAGCCCAATTAGAGGCATCATATGACAGAGCTGTCAACCCTTGACAGCTACAAAAGCACCTACTCCTTATTAGCAATTCTGTTCCTAATGCCTGAACTTACAAACTTCCAACACTTGCCGTAATGGGAGTGTCTGTCTCCCAAACCATACTCTCCCTGCGCTGCCTTCAGTACACTTCTGTGTTCATGTTCTTGAAACCAGAATCTTGGAAAAGACCTGCTTAATCTCTTCTCCATCACTTCTGCTGCTGCACAGTCTGTGGACCTTTTTCCACAGCGTCTTCATTCGGCAACACCATTTCTCAAGACAGGCACACTTCCTGCAGGATAGGAAGCCTTTTCCCACTGCCCCAGTCCCAGAAAGAGGCCTTAGGCTCTCCTGGAAGGCAGCATCCACCCATTAGAGCTCTGACTGGATAACAGCTCAAGTGCCACAGGGACAGGTACCCCAGCAGCTGTTGAGGGCTGCTCTGTGCTGCCGTGACCCCACTGCTGAGGACACATGTGCCTTTCTAAGCCCATTCTGTGCATCCTGCTCTGGAAACTGCCGTGTCTGTTGGCTGCCTCTCGGCTCTTCCTCTGTTAGCTGGCTTCCCTTACCAAAGTACCTCAACTGAAAAATAGCCTGGCAACCAGCAACTTCGTGAATTACACCCTTCATACGCATACAAAATTTATGTCCATTGTGGTAAAAATGACACAGCATTAACAATAAAATTTAAAAGCAGTTACAATTCAATTTAAAAAAGTTAGAAATACACAGCATTGAGAATCAATCATAGCAATGGCATAGGAACAACCAATATGCAACATTTCTCAGAGTGAGAAATTACAAAGTGGCTTATGGACTACAGTTTGGCATTAATGGGCCATAAAATCTTCACATAGAATGGATTTCAGAGAATAAACCTCATGACAGAAACTGCTTTCCAGTAGATTTTAATTTTCTGAGTAAAATAGATTTAATTGAATAAATAGGGGATTATGGCACTCATGTAGTGAAACTACCTAATCAAACCTTTTTGCATGGTTGACTTAGAACTTTTTTTTCATGTTTCCAAAAGAGCAGAAATTATTCTTCTGAAGACTGCTTGGATAGGGAAGGGAAACTGTCCTGGGTAACCATAAAAAAGTCTTATTGCCATTAATGTTTTTGAAGCCTCTGGGCAATACTCCACCTTTTTGATACCAACAACACTTTGAGAGGAAGCGCTCTTCTGCTATACCACTACCAGTTCAAGTTATTAGTTTAGAATGCTCATTTATACAATGTCAGTCTTAGTTCAGAGAGGATTTTTTTTTCTTTTTGCTGACTGCTGTGATACAGGGAGAGGTCACACATTAGGCAGTCAACAGTTCTGGTCACAAAACTGTTTTCATCTCTCCCTAGGGAAGCAGGTGAAGACAAAGCACTGAAGATGCAGTTTTTTAGTTATGGTTTACAGGAAGAAACTAGAAATTGGATGTGATTTGTGTCTTCTGGATGCCACCTGCTGGGTAGGCAGGGAAAGAATGTGAATTCTCTGTAGCCTGTCTGATAGATAACACCAGGAAAGGGGTGCCATTGTATACCGTTTCTCTCCAGATATGTCCGCTTACTGCTTCTTCCAAAAGCTTTTCTTTCTTTGGCTTTCATATCTCTGGCTTCTGTAGTTTCTCTTCCTCTGCTTCTTTGTCCTTCTCAGAAGGTATCAAGAATCTTTGTCACCTTTTTCTCTCACAGTAGTCTTGTCTGTGGGGGTTGCCATCAGGAATTAAAATCAAACAGCACTGCTATTTTGTCTTAAAATTAATATCCTTCCACCAAGACAGTTTCCAAAATCAGTCTTAAGCTCTGCCATTTTCTCATTATTTCCCCATCATATGTTTGATAAAGCAGCCATCTTAGGGTTTTCTTTCCCACTACTCCCTTCCTGCTGCTTACTTTGCTGCTTTGGCACTTTATCTGTATTTTCTCTTCAGTATCAGACCTTTCTGTAGATGCTTATCTTATAAGGCACATGTAAGTCTTTCAGAATCATTTTTTTCTAAAATAAAGCATTTTATGTCCAGAAAATCAATAAATATGTTTTAGATTAATAGATTGAGCCCTTATGTTTATTAGGCATAGATAATTTAGTTCCTTGTTCCACATAACCTCACAAACTGAGAACTCTTCTGTATGAAAAGCGGTTATCAGTCTTTGGGGGTTTTCCCTCCAACTTTTTTAGACAGCATCTCTGGTCTTGTTTGTTACACAGTGAGTGATTACTATAGTTTGTTCCCAGAGGGCCATTGAGAAGAGCTTGAAAGTCCCCGAACTTTTAATTTGCTTAAGCTATTGTCAGTAGCCAATATTTTTGAAGAATTTGGACTGTTTCAGGTATGAGGCCTGCACTGTACTCTTGAAAGATTAGGCTCTGGAAAAGAATCATTAGAAAAGTAAAACATTGACTATAGTATAACATTAGGGATCATGATGTTATTGCCCACTTAAAGAGTAACTTCTTTTGTCTGCACCTTCTAACAAAGTATTTGCCTACATTTATATACACATGCCCTCAGAGATATATAAAAATGTATGTGATTTTAAGGGCACTCCTTTGACTTCTTGCCTTTTTTTCCGCTTTAATTTTTCCCTTTCTCTATTGCCATGCATTTCGAGAAGCGTTATTGGCGTAAATGAGTGTCCATCAACTCAGGTTCAACCCACCACACATGTGAAGAGATGCATATTTGGACCTTCCTGTTCCTTTTTCTCCTTCAACTAAGAACACTAATTCTTACAAGGTAAAGTAAGTTAAATTGGCTGTAGCATTAAACTTCAACCTTCCCAACTGATTAGTAATCATTCCTCTGATGATGCCAGAAAATAATTCAGTTTTGACTATGAATTTAGGTCACCTTTCTGAAATACTTATTTACCTACCAAGCTCTCACTAAAAGCAGGATATCAGTATTCTGCCCAGACCTGACATATCATGGTATTCATCAAAAATCCTACAGAATGGTCTTTTCAGTTATAGAGCAAATGTAATATCCTTCTCTTTTCAAATGAGATAAATAAAAGATGAATAAAAGACACTTATTAGAATTTTGCTTTTCCCTCTTTCAAAATAAGTATCTTGATTTCCATACAAAATGCTGTCTGCAGTAATCCAATCTGGTATTTCTACTTCTCTTACTTTAGGTTTGATAGTTGCTTATCTAATCCCTCCTTTTCAAATAGATTACAGGATTCCACAGAATGTAGAATATTTCTATCTTTCAAGAACATCCCTACAGTCCACAGGCAAGATTGTATATGCATTCGATTGCCACTTACAACAATGAAAGCTGACAAAGTGGCCACAAAAATTGGTATTAATGGCATAAATACTCACATGATAAAACCTATGGAAGATAGATTTTAAAAAAAATTGAAAAGCATTGCAAACTATTAAAAAGGACCAAATAAATCAATGACCACTCCTTCAAATCCACAAAAATCCCAAATACATTCTTCACAGTTTCTATTTTATGTCCATTAGTAATGAAGTCAGGAAGAGTCATAATGTATCTTTCATATTAAGTGGGTATAGTTCATGGATCACCTTCAGCATGAAAAGGTCCTGATAGAAGCCAGAGACACAAAGGCATGAGAGTCTTCAAATGTCCATAAAAGGGAATTTAGACTGAAAACGAGAAGACATTCTGAAATACTTGAATAGAAGGATGGTCACTAAAACCCTTCTGATTGTACAAAAGATTAGAGAAGCTGAAAAAACCTACTGACTTTGATACAAATAATCACCATAAATAACCAGTTCTCATAACAGTAGTCATATGGGTAGGTAGCCTCCTATGTTTGGGTGGTTTTTTTGACAAAGCAGAACTCCTGGGAAGGATGTGTGCTCTGTATTGTATATCCAAGCCATGGATATAAAGCTAAGCAGCATCCCAGGTTAGACTACAATCCCAAATCAAGCTGTCCAGTGGCTGTCTGTACAGCTGCTTGAGCTCTTGGTCCCAGCACTCAGTATGGGATACGCTTCCAGTAAATTACAACTGTCTCCTTCAATTTTAGGTTACCACAGATTATCTTCAGTGTCAGGACTAACACAATTTGGTTTTTTCCATGTCAGACAGATCTTCATTAAGCCTATCAGTTTCTTCTGTTCCAATCTGAGTATAAATTATCTGAAGAAAATAAAACTGTGGAAAAACTATGTAAAGTAGCATAGTTCTAAAACATCCTAAAGTCTACTGGTTCATATTTTCAAAATTGGAACTACAGCAACACATATATGAATATATTTATTTTTATGTACCAAAATCTCTTAAAACACATGCTTAATTTTTCCACTGTGCTTACACCCTTATCTCAATTTTCAGTTTAGCTTTTCAGCTCATTAAAAGCTCCACCCCTACATCTGTCAATATAGGCCACAATAAGCAATCAACTTACTCTAATTACAATTAAATTGTGTTTCATTCCTCATTTTCTGTCAAATCACTCTCACACTGCAGCTGGAATATTTCAATTATTGTTACCTCTTACCTCATACATATACATCCTTACTCACTTGCATGCCAAATTAATTCTTCCTAACTGACAGCCTCTACAATGAGGTATCTTCTGGGACTAGGTAGAAAGGAATTCCTAAAAAGTCTTGAGCTTCCACTTCCAGAAGTCAAACAAAGCACAATAAAACCTTTGCTTATCAGAGAAGAGTAGAAACATCTTTCTGAAAGGCAGCTGTCTCTGAAAGCTCTTCTGATAAATAGTTAAGTGATCTGATCTTTTTAATGACAATGATCTAGCTTAAATTTGTTTTAATTCCCTAAATTCCTTTTTGGCATAATTGTTTTGCTGAAATTCATTGTTTAAAAAAAGATCATTCAGGGCTGGAGTTTATCTCTAGTGTAAAACAAATGGTGTCAGTGGCAGATTCCTTTTGTCTTTGTTCTCTTGGAGTTGAATGATCAAAATGTTGTGTGTAATTTATCACCCCCTGGGACAGAGAGAATAATTAGTGCTCCCTGTTACTGATATCATATATGTATATCTGCTAACTCTTGAACTATCATGGGACCTCACTTGTCTGTGCAAGAAATCTCACTGAAGGGGGAATAAACTAATTTCAGGCACTACAATTAAGATGTAAACTGTGCCTTTGAAAGCAGACTTAAAAGAAAAAATCGTAGATTTTAATGTTGTTTTGTTACTGCTTTTCTGAGAAAGGGCTGAATGAGGTTACTGTGCAGCTCCACGAACAGGTACCAAGGAAGAAACGGCATCTATTAGAATAAGTAAGAGCTGACAGGAAGCTGGGATGTTGTTTTCAGACAACACTGCTGCTGGAGAAGATGCACTGTCAAATCCTTGCCATTGCCGCTACAAACACATTACTATTAACAGCTCAAAAGCATTAGCAGCTTCCGCTACCGAAAAACAGATCAGCTACTTCTGTGACAAACAGATCAAACTTCTGCTTATCATTTTAGTTTCAGACGTTTTAGCACATCCTCTTAAGTCTTTAGACCTCAAGGGCTGCAGTGATTCCTGTGTTATATATAGTTTAGACTATTCACAAAGGGAAACTTGCTTTTTGACAGCCTGAGACCACAGCTGGGCAAAACACTACTTTATTAATACAGTCATTTCATAACATGTGCTGAGAAATAATATTCCTGCTAGATCTAAAGACACACGGAGGACAGGGAGGTAATTTCTGACAGCCAGCATGGCTTCACCAACGGCAAGTCCTGCCTGATCAGCCTAGTGGCCTTCTGTGATGGATTGACTCCATCAGTGGACAAGGGAAGGGTTATAGATGTCACTTATCAGAACTTCTGTAAAGTCTTTGACACAATCCCCCACAACATTCTTCCCTCTAGACTGCAGAGAGACGGATTTGATGAGTGGACTGACAAATTGGTTGGACATCCAGAGGGTAGTTGGTCAATGGCTCAGAGTCTCGATGGACATCAATAATAAGTCGTGTCCCTCAGGGGTCTGTACTGGGACCAACGTTACTTAATATCTTTATTAGTGACACAGATGAAGAGATTGAGTGCATCCTCAATAAATTTGCAGATGACACCAAACTGAGTGGTGCAGTTCACACTCCTGAAGGATAGGATGCCATCCAGAGGGATCTGGATGCTACAACTAGGTTGTTCTCAAGCGTTCTCTTCTCCAGGCTAAACAATCCCAATTTTCTTATCCTTTCCTCACAGAATAGATGCTCCATCCCTCACCAGAGCAGAGCACAGGGGCAAAATCCCCTCCCCGGCCCTGCTGCCCACGCTGCTTTGGATGCAGCCCAGGACACGTTTGGCTCTCTGGGCTGTGAGTGCCCATGGCCGGGTCATGTCCGGCCTCTCACCCACCAGCACGCCCAAGGCCTTCTCACAGGGCTGCTCTCCATCTGTTCATCCCAGCCGGTGCTGGTACTGGGGGCTGCCCTGACACTGATGCCATCCCCTTATAAAACCTCCTGAGATTTCCACTGGCCCACTTCTCTTTACCTGGAAAATTCTCGAATTTTTTGTCTCAACACTGTTCCCTTGAAACAAGGAACATAAGGTTTACTGTTGTTTTGTTGCTTAACTTAGAGGAATCTCTCAAGATTTCACTATGCAACAGGATGTAGTTTTAGATCAAAAGAATACCATCCTACGGATCTAGTCATGCTGCAGACATCTAGGTAAAAGTTTTATTCACATCTTTATGCTATGAAACTTAAGAGAAAAACCTACTGGGTCAGTAAAACAAACAAAAAACCCCCCCCCCCCCCCCAGCCCCAACCTT
>WEIT01015495.1:5586-29097 GCA_013389985.1 Dryoscopus gambensis | reverse complement strand
CAAAGAAAGATACCCCACCAAAGAACCCCACCCCACAAAACCCCTAAGCATGAAAACAGGATGAATATTAAAGAAAGAGTAAATTAAGGACAGATAGGAAAAAAAGAAAAATCATGATTTCATGACATTTCATATAAAAGCTCAAAGAGTGGTTAAGTACTTAAATCAGGCAAGTAATTTTTAACCATCACTCTAAATCATAGACAGTCTCATGATGACCAAATTTCCTCAGTATTTGTTACATTGTCTAGTTTAAAGTCTAAGTAAATCAAGGCAAGACATTTTACTGTCCCAGACACCTTAACTGTTTTCTATAATCTAGACATGTCAAACAAATCACACTTCAAAAAGAGTTCCAAGGAAAGTCCAAAGTGGTTAAATTTGGAAAGGAAAACAAAAGCCATTCAAATAAATATGTAGTCTTTCTTCACTGCTACAGTTTAATATTTTGCCATCAGGGTTGACAAAATAGATAAATTGCACAGGGCAAAAGGACTTGCCAAATTTTGAGAAGCTCACCAATGAATAATTTTTACTAGTTCCATAAAGGCAGTTAGTTGTTGTGCACTGCCATTTCTTTTTAGCTATGTTCTTTGGGTTCCTCAAAATGTCAGTTCTTGTTTATTTTATACCAACATGTTTTTATGGGTAGGTATTTGCTCTTTGGATTATGGAGTATTCATACTTTGTGAGGAAAAGGATGGTTGCATTGCAGACAAAAATATTGATAATAAAAGCCAGTTTACAGCTCAGCAGAAAAGTCTGGAGTTGTTCAGTTGAACTGTCAGGGCAAAGCCTAGATGTGAATTAAATGTGGATAGTTTTTATTTCTATCACTGCTAGTAGGTTACCTGACAGGCAATATAATACAAACATAATCTAAAATAAATTTTAATGCCAGACTATATGGGTGTGATTGAGCACCGCATTAGAAAAGATACTGGCAATAATTTGCCATATAACAGGCCATGAGGTAAAAAATATTGGACTCAGAGATACCTCAATTTTGTGCTCAGCTGTGAAACCGTAAGAACCACATATGTTAAAAGCGAAGTCACCATGTTCCTTAATATATCATTAGAATAAAGAACAATAGCATCATAAAATATTTTAGGCCAAAAGAAATCCCAAGGATCTTGTATATCAACCTCCTGCTCAAAGCAGGACTAATCAAATTAGATCTCTTGTCCAGTAGAGCACTTACCTCTACTTGTCCAGTAGAGCACTGAGTATCTCCAAGGGTGGAGACTTAAAAATCTTTGTGAGCAAACTATTCCAGTATTTTCTTGCCCACACGGTAAAAAAAAGGAAAAAGCAAAAAAAAAACCCCAAACCCAAACAACTTTATATCCTTTGAGCACCTTCTCTAGGCAAATCAACAAACCCTGTTCTCTCAGCCTTTGTTAATATGTCAGGTGTTACAACCCCCTGACTGTCTTGGTGGCTTTCCAGTGGAACTAACTCTAGGATATCAAAATCTGCAGCAGAAAATATTTCAAAATGTTGACATTCAAATAAAAAAATAATTAGGAAAATAATTACCTCAAATATATTTCTTTGTCTTTTCCAGTTTGGATTCAATAATCTCTTGTGTACTTGATGCTGTCTGAGCAGAGAAATTTAGATAAATTGGCACACAGCCTGTTTATCTTGAATTAGTTGTAGCTACAGACATCAGAAAGAAACTATTAGTAAACTATTAGTAAACTATTAGTAACAACAATAGCACATTTCCAGCTACAGGTACAGTATATCCAAGCATATAGTTGGATGCCTTCATGTTACATTTCCCTGGGGAATGGTATGATCCTCCCGAGAGACTCCCACAACCTGTAACTATGTTAGCCTGACCCTTCCTTCCTTTCTGTATCCCATTGGCCCAGGGCCAAGAACCCACACCTACCAAACCCCAGACAAAACCCTGCTCCGCCATTGTTCTTCCTCTTTTTCCTCCTCCATCCCTGAGAATAAACATAAGGAAACTGAGCCTCTGTGAATCTCTCGCCTGGTTTCTGAAACATCTCCCCTCTGCAGCCCCCCAAGACTGGGCTGGCCCAACGAGCTGGGGGCACCCAGGGGGGAGAAAGTTTCACCTTCATTTTATGCTCAGTTATGCAATACTGCACACAGTTCTATGATGTAATTCAAAGTAATGGAAAACTTGAAGCAGATACAAGGATCTGTTTGTATTCATTCCATTTTCCAGTTCACCTTGCAACAGGCTGTTACACTACTCCCCTCCACTTCCAGGGACACAGAGCAGCACAAACCCACATACCCAGGGTATTTCACATTGGACCTGCAGTGCCTGCTGCTTAGGAACAAAGAATTACTGTATTACCCCATAAACCCTTTTCTACCAAAATCAGGTATTGCAGAGGACATCTGCAATCTGTGAGGTGAACTGCTCTGACAGACAAGCTCTGGAGCAGTGGATTGCATCAGGCACCATGGGTAGTTTTCTTAAACTGGCAAAAATTCAATCTCAGTGCAGCGAGAGGTCTTTAAGTAAGGACTGCTGAGACTGGTGAGAGGTGGCTCCAACCCCATGCAGGCAGGACTGGGAGTGGCAGCAGCCAGACCCCTGCATGGATCCCTCTGCATGCACCAGAAACGATGTGAAGAACCCAGACAGAGCTCCCACAAAACCATGCATCCCTCTGGATGTCAGGCTGTGAGTCTGTCACCGGTATTAGATGGCACCAGGGACAACCCTTCTGTGAGGTGCCACTAGCTCAGGCTGTAGACGAGCTGCTCAGCCTCATGTCAGAGCTAAGAGAGGAGGCAGAATGGCTAAGAAGCATCTGGGGCTAGGATCCTCCTCTGAAGAGGAGACTGACTGGTGGAGCCATGCTCTACCATCCCTGAGATAAGTGCAGCAGCTGGCTGCATCACAGGAAGGGAAGGATCCTTCACCCTCTCAACCCACTGCAGAAGGAGGGGACCTAAGAGATGGGGGGGAATGTAATCAGATTACTTCTTGGGGTGGCAGGTGAATCCATTCCTGGCCTAACTCCCGGCCAGCAGGACCAGGGCAGGGATTGTCCCCCTGTACTCGGCACAGGTGAGGCCACACCTCGAGTTCTGTGTCCAGTTCTGGGCCAGAGAAGGGCAGTGGAGCTGGTGAAGGGTCTGGAGCACCAGACCCTTTTTATGGGGTTTTATGAGGAGCAGCTGAAGGAGCTGGGATTCTTTAGCCTGGAGAAAAGGAGGCTCAGGGAAGACCTTACTGCTCTTTACAACTACTGGAAAGGAAATTGTAGCCAGGGGAGGTTTGGCCTCTTTTTCCAGGTAATAGGAGCAAGCAATAGGATAAGAGGAAATGGTCTCAACATATTCCAGGTGAGGTTTGGACTTCATATGAGGAAAAGCTTCTTCACTGAAAGGGTTTTCAGGTATAGGGACAGGTTGCCCAGAGAAGTGGTGAAATCACCATCCCTAGAGGTAGTTTAGACATGGTGCCTAAGAACATGGCTTAGTATGAATGCAGCAATACTGGGTTTAACAGATGGATTTGATGACCTTAGAGGTCTTTTCCAATAGTATTGATTCTAAGTTTCCATAAATTAAGCTGAGAAAGGTCTACAGTAACTTGCTCCAGGTATATTTTCTTCTTAAAATTAAATTCAGTTTGGTTGCTATTTCTACTTTACCCCTTTATTTTACTTTTTTTGTATCCTAAAATGATCTTTGGGCACATGACGCCCAGGCTTTTATCTTAAACAGTTAGACAAATGTAAGTAAGTAATATATGTAAAAACAGTCAGAGTAAAGTAAAATGCATGAACAGAGATAATTACTGTCCATGAGAACACTGCTTTGCATATGCAACACTGAATTCCCTATGCTATGATTTTATACTTTCCTAGGAGTTGTAAACAGATGCAAACTCCAGATTACAACACTGTCACACTTTTCTCATTCTGTTCTCCCTATTTTTACTATCCAGAAATACAGACAACTATCTTCTCTTCAGTGTGTAAGATTGCTAATTAATGTTTTAAGAATCAATGTCTGATAATTTTGAAAGATTCCACTGCTAAATATATACTCTTTCCTATACTTCTTTGTGCAACTGCAAGTTTTCACCAAACACAGATATATACATATATCACTTAATAGATAAACAGCTCTGTGATTAACATCAGATGGAACCCCCTGTGCCAAGAAGAAATCTTGCAGCTCCCTGTGCTGGACCACAGGGAGTGAAGAAGGTTCACCACTAGAGAATCATAGAATCACTTTTTTGAATCAAGTGATTGTGCAGCAGATGAGTATTCTCAAAAAGAAAAATCCCATGATGAGCACAGCAGTATCCTGATATGCTACTGCTCTACATTTTAATTCATCACTCAATTTGTGAAACAGGAAGTTGACACAAATTATGCCTTTATAAACTGATATCAGTATAAGTGAAAGTGAGCATACAACATACAGCAAATAAAGAATAAGGTCATGAGGCTTAAAAAAATAACAGAAGACCTCCAAAGACTATAGATATCTGAGACATGATATTTCAGTAGGAAAATGATACTCTTCTTTTTATTTCTGCATTTAAAATTATTACTTTGACCTCCCAGAATTTCACTTCACAGAGTTACTGGGTTTCTTTATTTTGGCATCAGGATTTTCTTCAAACAGTTGTCTTACAAATACAACAAAATCATACCAGTAGTAATCAGTTTAATCTCCTCGCACTGACCATGAGAAACAGAAAGCAAAAGCAGGCGGATAATGGTATGTAATTTTGAGTGAAGAATATATACTGGTTAAAAAGTGTCTTGTACAGTATTTTTCTGCAAAGTATAGCTTGAAAAAGTTGTGATGGTGTACTAAGTTTGCTGATGCTAGTAAATTGGGAGGAGCCTTGACTCCCTGAAAAGCAGAGGGACCCTGAAGGGAGACCTGGACAAATTTGCACGGCTGGGCAGTCGCCAACCATATGAAGTTTAGGCAAGAAAGTGCCAGATTCTGCACCTAAAATGGAGCAGTCCTGGATGTGTGGACGGGAATGAGATGCTGGAGAGCAGTGACATAGGAAGGGACCTGGGGGTCTTGGTCAATGCAAGTCGAACATGAGCCAGCAGTGCCCTGACAGCCAGGAGGGCCACCCATGTCCTGGGGTGCATCAGGCACAGCATCGCCAGCCAGGCAAGGGAGGGGATTGTCCCGCTCTGCTCTGCACTGGGGCGGCCTCACCTCGAGTGCTGGGGCAGGTCTGGGTGACACAATGTAAAAAAGACATTAAGCCATTAGAGACAATCCAAAGGAGGGCTACCGAAATGATGAAGGGCCTGGAGGGGAAGCCAGAGAAGGGGTGGCTGAGGTCACTTGGTCTGTTCAGCCTGGATAGGAGGAGACTGAGGGGAAACCTCATTGCAGTTACAACTTCCTCACAAGGGGAATAGGAGGAGCAGGCACTGATCTCTTCTCTCTGGCACCCAGTGACAGAACCCAAGGGAATGGCCTGAAGTTGTGTCAGGGGAGGTTTAGCTCGGAGATTAAGAAAAGGTTCTTCACCCAGTGAGTAGGCACTGGAACAGGCTCCCAAGGGAAGTGGTCCCAGCACCAAGTGTGTCTAGTTTAAGAAGCGTTTGGACAATGCTCTGAGACGCATGGTGTGACTCTTGGGGTGTCCTGCAGAGGGTGTGAGATGAACTCAATAATCCTCATGCTTCCCTTCCAGCTCAGAATACTCTATGATATTATGATTCTAAGTATGACATAAATTTAAGATGTACATAAGTACAAAAGAATCCATCTTTGTAACTTTAGCTTTCCTGAAAGTAATCACCTGCTGCAAAAACAGAGAAATAATTTCAATACCAATATAAATAAATTAATCAAAGCAGCACTATGTCCCAGACTGCGCCACACCATTGAACAAACATCCCTTTATACGAGAAGAGGCTTTCTTAGGAAGTTTAGTGTTAGGTTTTTCAATTGTTTTACAGCAGGAACTTGTTCAGTTTCAGAAAAAGCAGAAGTAACTTTGTCCCAGGATGCCCAAAACAAAAGATTGGTTTTTACAGACTTTCAAGAATCAAAAACAGCTGTCATTTACAGCCAGGATGCATATCCTGTGGTAAAACATAACATACTGCCATGCAATCAAAGGCTAATATTAAAAACTTGAGGTCTAGCCATAGAGATTTGTCCTTGAGAATAATTACCACACATGGAGTAGCAGCGAAGAAAGTTTTATGGATAGATACTTTATTGTCACTGGTAATATATCAGATGGATTATGTGCAGAATGAAGTTATTCCACTGAGTGAATTCCACTATTTCCATTGTTACAATATTCTTTTAAACAATAGACTAACTTCATGATAGAGTGGCAAACTTGTGGACAGGTGTGTGTATTTGCAGTCTATGCAGTACTGCCATTTTCTGGGAAAATATAAAACAAACAAACAAAAATGCACTACACTTAAGTTAGTTCCAATCTGTCAGTTAAGAGACGCCTAAAAATTTGAGTGCAATCCCTATTTCTATCCTTTTGTGTGGTTGAAGAGGTCAAGAATTGCATTGATCTGAGCATCAATGAGAATTACTTCAGTAAAAAGGGAACTAAAGTGTTGAGCATGACGAGCTATGGGAATGGGATGTACAGGTATTCACACAGGTACAGACCAGAGATAGATCTAAGAAGAGTTCTATACCCAAAAACATCCTAAGCTTGAGTTTAAATGCTCGTATGTACAAGTGTGATATTTCTTGCTAATATGTGAGACTAGTTTTTACAATTACAGTTTGGCAAGTTCAGTCTGACTGAAATCATAAACTTAAGGTGAAGGTATTACTACGTGATGACAATGATGCAGGTATTGAAGTCTGGATAAATACACACCTCTATGTAAGATTAGAATGTTTTAAATTATCTATTTAAAGGTACAACTAGCAAAAGTTAGCAGTTGCAAGCTCACAATCTTTGATTACCCTGCACCAATCCCATTTTGTTCATGCTGCAAGTCAATGTCATACTCATGGGTACAAACTATCAACCTAAATGGGTACAAGTGGTTATGAACTATAAATACAAACTTTCTACAGCTGCATCCAGTAAAAATCCAACAGTGCATTATCTGAACAACAACAAAAATTATAACTAAACCCATATAATTTTGGGGGTTATAACCAAACTTGGACATGCCTCCAGTTAATCATAAACAAACGTACACTGAGATAAACCCATTCCCATGGCATGGTTATCTAGACCCAAGTGCCACTAGTTATGTTCCTATTTTTGCCATTCAAAATTGTTGGCAGAGTTGGCACCTACAGAAATGAAACACACTGGTATCTTGGGCAGGTTTGTACATGAAGACACTCTGTGCTTTTTCTGTCAACAGCCCAGTAACAACGCCTCTGACATGCCTGTCAATATTTATCAGTGCTGTTTAATTTAGGAATATCTCTGTGTAATTTAGGAAGATTACTAGGAATTAATCCATCCAGTATGCCTGTTGAAATGAAGAAATACATTATAAGGCCATTTTCTTACAGAGTGTATAATACAGCTTTCTTAGTGTTATCCAAGTTTCAACAGATGCAGCTAGCAAGAAACATTTGTTTAGTTCATGAATAAAAAATAAAACTTACACATCTTTCTAATGATATTAGTAAAACTTCCAAGAAATAGTAAAATAAAGCTGCTTGTAATTTTCATTTAATTGATTCAAAGTACAGAGAAGTAAAATCTACACCTTTAAATACAGTCCTATGAAGTCTATAATCACTGTAAGAAATGGGAGAAAAACAAATAGGCTATTACTACTCAGAGGATAGTTCTGTAATACCTTCCTTATTAGGAATCAAATATTATGCAGAGCTATACAAGAACAAATAACTTTGAACATCTGAGCACTTTTTTACTGATGCTCACACACATAGTTTTACTACTCCCTCCCTACAACAGCTTGTACATAATTACATCTCCATAGCTGTGGCCTAAATGAAGCTTGCAATGCTGTTTTTGAGCAACGCTGGGCACTAGGGGCATTAACCACAGTCTCAGGTTTGTTATTATCTAGGTCGTTTTGGTAGACCAACGAAGGGAGGAAAAATCTGTGAGTTTCAGTGGAGAAAAGACAACTACAAAAAAAGCATTTAAAGCATTTATGTCATATTCTTTAATGAAACACAGAAGATTAGCTAGTTTTGGTTTTCCTGAAAAAGAAGGTCAAATATTTGAACAGTTCCTTTCTAAAACCTATGCCAGCTTGTGGTGGGTTGACCCTGGCTCGATGCCAAAAAGCTGCTCCATCACTTCCACTCTTCTACGGGACAAGGGCGGAAAAAAGTGTAACAAAAAGCTCATGGGTCAAGATAAGGACAGGGAGAGATTTCTCAGCAATTACCATCATGGAAGGAGCAGACTTGACTTGGGGAAATCAGCTTAATATACTACCAGTTAAATCAGAGTAGGATAATGACAAATAAAACCTAAATCTTAAAACACCTTCACTTTATCTTTCCCTTTTTCCCAGGCTCAACTTTACTCACAAATTCTCTACCTCCTCCACACCTCCCCAGTGGCACAGGGGAACAGGGAATGGTGGCTGTGATCAGTTCATCACATGTTGTTTCTGCTGCTCCTTCCTCCTCTGGGGAAGAACACTCCTCACACTCTTTGCCTGCTCCAGCATGGGGTCTCTCCCATGGGAAACAGTTCTCCATTAACTTCTCCAGTGTGGGTCCTTCTGTAGTTCTTTACAAACTTTTCCACCATGGGTCTGTTCCATGGGGTGCAGTCCTTCAGGAAAAGACTGCTCCAGGGTGAGTCCCTCATGGGGTCACAAGTCCAGTCAACAAACGTGCTCCAGCATGGGTTCTTCTCTCCATGGGGCTCCGCCAGAAGCCTGCTTCAGCGTGGGCTTCCCAAGGGGCTGCAGACTCCTTTGGGCATCCACCTGCCCTCTGTGGGGCTCTCCACAAGCTGTAGGTGGACCTCTTCCAACAACCCTTTTGCAAGGTCTCTGGATTCCAACAGACAGATTGAGACGTGAAAGCAGTAGTGCAACAAAGGAACTATGATACCAAAACCCTAACAGAACTAACAGAAAATGCCAGGGCTTTGAGCCAGTGACATCCAATTACCTTCTTCAGTTGTCTGAGCTGGGAACCTCCAGGTTCCTCCAGGTTGCCATGTAACCTTTTCCAATATGACAAAAGATCCATGTCACTGAGTTTGTACTACATATTTTGAATACCAAGCAGTGCTAGCTACAAGGACTGCCAGCCAATAAATATAATTTACCAAGATAAGGCTACATTTTTAGAAATGTGTGTTTTTTAGAATAGGATGAAGGAGCTTGTGTTCAAATGTTTCCAAAGCTAATACAGTATGTTGCTGTCAGGCAATATCCTACATTATGTCTTTGGCCAAGGTGATACTACTTCTGGACACTTTCATTTGAAAACAATTCAGCTGTTTCCAAGGACATACAAAGTTACCAAGAGTGTGGTTAAAAATGAAAGAGGATGTAGTCCTTCATAGAGGAACAAGAACATCTGTGGAAACATTTGCCAAAGTATACTGCAAATACTATTACAAGGGTCTAAGGGGAGATGGAACAAGTTTATGGAAGAGAAATCTGTAAGATGTTACTAAGTACACAAAAATTACATCTGGTTCAGAAAAAAAGTGCCAAAGCCAAGAACTGCTGGCAGCTGAGAAAGTATACAAACGCAGGCCTGTCCCATGCTTCTGTGTATTCAATGTCCTTACCATAAATGCAGTTTTGGGACTAGTGAAGACATTTTCCAGGTTTCTGCACCACATAGGGCTGCCAAGAGCAGAACAGTCTGTTCCCTGTCCTTTGTACTTCTCTACACAGCACTTCAGTGATGTTTCACTTCAGTACCCTACACACAGGCAGATGCTACAAATTTCTGAGGAGGTTTCTCTACCCACTCCTCAACTCCTGAATACAGACAAAAAAATCTTAACTTGTCAGTAGAAAGAAACAGATCCTGAAGGGCTCTATAATAATAAAGACTATAATAATAAAGATACATTTAATCAGTCATAATAACTTCCACAAGAAAAATAACATGGTCAATTATTGTACAGGTGCGTACTCCAGAGAGTACTGTTTCAGGAACTGAGATTTCTGGTTCTGAACACTGTAACTACAAACAGAATCACAGAATGGTTCAGATTGGAAGGGACCACCATGGATCACCTGGTCCAGCCTCCTTCCTCAAGCATGGTCATCATGGTCATCCCAGAGCACTTGGGGCCTGGGCACATCCCAGGCACAGGATTGTGACCAGATGGTTCTGGAATATCCGCAGTGAGGGAGGCTCCACACCCTCTCTGAGCAATCTGTTCCATGCACAGTCATCTGCATAGTAAAGAAGTTCTTCCTCAATACAGACGGAACTTCCTGTGCATCAGTTTCTGCCCATTGACTTTTGTCCTATTGCTGAGCATCACTGAGAAGAGCCTGGATCCATCCTCCTGATACTTGAGATATTTACAGGCATTGGTGAGGTCCCCTCTCAGTTGTCTCTTCTGGAGGCTGAACAGGCCCAGCTCCCTCAGCCGTTCCTCATTAGCGAGATGCTCCAGTCCCTTAATCATCTAACCTATGTTAGCAAGTACAGAAAATCCCCTGTAGGTCATCCTCACTCAGACCATGATAGGGAATATTCCTCAAGTGAGTCCCTACTACAGCTTTGAAATGACCAGAAAACCATTCAGAGAACATTTGCCCTAAATTTTTAAGTCTATAAAGGAAGCAGATTCAAATGCAGATCTTTAAAGCATTATTAAATCAACATTCAAGGGTTCCACACTTACAACTTGCTGTCCCTTCCTTGTTCTGTCTTGTAGTTCCGTGTTATGTGCAAATCTCAAGGCACTTGGGTTTGTGTGTTTGGGAAACGTACAAACCAGACTTTCTCCTGGATTGCTGGTATTATTGACAGCACTAAGTAACTCCTCATTTGAATATCTGTCAAATGTGCTCTTCTCTCTCACAGAAGGATGACAGAGAGAGCTTCTTAGGCATCATTATTTACAAATGAAACACATACTATCTGTTAAAGAAAAAGAACAAAGCTTTGGCAACTTCAAATCTAAAACTTTAAATTCGTGTATAATATATTCCTCCATAGTTGTACTGGGTTTTGATCAATAGTGTTTATTTTCTACACAGTGGCTTGTATGGTTCTACGTCTTGGATCGGTGCTGAAAGTAGAGTTGATGACATACATGTATTTTAGATGCTGCTGAATAGTGCTTGAACAATGTAAGTCCTACTCTGTTTCTCCGGTGCTCGGTCAGTGAGCAGGAAGGAAGTGCACAAAAAGTTGGGAGGGGACGCAGTTGGACAGCTGACCCCAACTGACCAAAACAATATTCCATATAGTATGGCATCATGCTCAGCACATAAAGCTGAAGGGGAAAAAAAGGAGAAGAGGCAGGGGCATTTGGAGTTACAGCATTTGTCTTCCCAAGCAATCATTACATGTGTTGAAACCCTGCTTTCCCAGAGCTGGTTGAACATCTGCCTGCTGAAGCTTTGTTTGCACACACAGTTTTTGCTTTACCTACCAAATAATCTTTGTCTCAACCCACAAGTTTTGTCACTTTTACCCTTCCAACTCTCTCCCCACCCCACTGTGGGGGACTGCGCAAGTGGCTGTCTGGCTCAGCTGCCTGCCAGGACAATCCCACAACAATAGTTCAAACACTCTTGCTGTGTTTGCGCCAATTAAATGTCAAATATTCTCTTTTCTCTCTTCTAACACATGAAGTCTGTGCTGTAGATTTTTCTAATTTAGTCTGACTACAGAGAAGCCATTCACAGCCCAGTCCAAAGAAAGAAAACGACCTGGTGAGATTTCTCTATAAAGTCAGAGATCCTTGACAAACAGGTCATTGATTTTACCTTGCTAAGGACCTCTTTCTGTGGGCAAGATCAATAAAAATAGTAAGCTGGAGGACACGCATTAGGTAGGTATATTTTGCTTGTTAATTGCCAGACATTCAGGCCTTGAGCATTTCTGACAGAGTAAATGGATGTATCATCCAGACAGTCTGTGTTTGAAATGCTATGTAACATTAGGGATCAAGATGCAGCATCTTGATTCCACTGGGAGATAACTGATATAAAAACCAAGAGTGATATAAGTCCCAAGAAGAAGAACAGTCAAATCAAAGAAACACAGATGATAATTTTTGTCAGTGCACCAAGACGGAAGGGATTTTCTTCAAGAAAGGCAGTAGGACTGGAAGTGGCTTTCTCTCACAGGTAAAGAGACAGAAATAGCCTAGGGTCTCCTGCAGCAGGGTGATAGGTATACAGCCAACCTGATGTATACTTATGGTCACTGGATGGAATTCAGATGGGCTCTGTGGTTTGATTTTCTGTGAAAGAGTCATGATTAAAGAAAGCACTTTGAAGGATTTGCATATGGCTAAGACTTCAAGGTATTCCTCAAAAGAACAAGAGCAGTGGTCTGGCCAGGGTTCAGAGGAACTGGCTGCTGAGACTGTATGTACACTGGCCATTAATTCGTCCAAATACATGGTACTCTAGAGAGCTGACTATCGTGAGATAGACTTCTCATCTTTAATACAGATGATGACTCTAATGGCTTTATTACCTAAGTGTACTTTTCCCCCACATAATTTTATCAGTCCCATCCAAGAACTTAGATACATATTTAAGAATGTAACACCCCTGTATGAAAAGGAAGCACTCCTGGGCCTCTTCTTAAGAAAAGAGACAGCAAGGCCCAAATAGAGCAAAACTACTCATCTAAAACAGATAAATGACACCTGGCTGAGCAGGGATCTGAATGAAGTACTCCAATTTCCCACTTCAGTGTTTTAAACATATATTTTTTTTTGTTCAAGAGAGAACAAGATGACAGACAGAACAAGAGACAGAGCACAAAGATAGAAAACAGTGAGGATGTACTGGAGGCTTAGTAACAACCTTGCCACATCCACTTAAAGTGTGCATATTTACACCCTGGGTAGCACTGCTTCATATAGAGGTAACAAAAAAATAATGGAAATTTTAAGAAGGCAGATAAGAGTTCCCTTTCAAATCACCATTCAGACAGGACTAGCCAGATATGAACAGTGGTGAGAAGAATAAGAAGACATAACCACCAATTAAAGTGGCAGAAATATATTTGTACTGCGGACTGAAATATTTCTGAAATAGGAAACCCATAGCTTTGTACCCAGGGTAGTTTTCCTAAAGCCTCAAGCCTGTTCCCTTTTGCACGATGAGTACCATCTTCTGAAGTACATGGGCAACATCTAGTGTTAGCTGAGGCATACTGCATATTCCTGCATCTCCATGAACAGCTAAAACATCTGGATTACTAACAATCAATGACTATGCAAGAGTTTCCTTGAAAACTCTTGGTCAGGTCAAGAGGATGTACCCCAGAGATCAGACAGGCATTACCACAGAAGGCGTAAGTCATGTATTTGCTTCCTTTTTTTTCTCAATGCCTGATTGCTGTTAGTGGTCAGTTCTGTTGGTGTCCATTTTAAACTTCGTAATAAACAGTTCAGAACCTTGAGAAAGAAGGTTAAAGGTACAGTATCAATTCAGAAGTGATGGGTTTTAGACAAACAAGTTTCTAATCCCCATGACTATCCCTGTATCTGTTCTGGGAGCCATCCAGCAGCCATGCTTCCAGCAAGCTATAGACAGTTCACCAGGGTACAAGTAAGCTAAAAATAGAGACGCTATCAGTGGCTTCCACTGGGCTCAGTGCAAGGTGCTGGTGGCTACTGCTGCGTCAGGTCGGACAAGTTATTAAATCCAGGTGTCATGCTAGCCCTCTTAATTGCATCACCTGCAGGTTTTCCTTCCATGCTGGCCTTTCAAAGACAGGAATACAGTAATGTCTCTTGGGTTTAGCAACATAGGGCTGGTTTCAGCAAAGGAAGCTTTAAGGTGTGAGTTTGACACTCTTTTTGCCCTGGCCTGTACTCTTGCTGTGACTCAAATCCAAGTTGCAAACAAAAAAAAATCACTTGTCTTTTTGTCATTCTACTGGGAAAACATCTTGTGCTGTAGGTATGTGAAGCTAAGAGCCTCTGCCCAATTAAGCTTAATCAAAGACATATTCAGTGCAAAAGGGAACATAAATGAGAGGGGAAGTGATAAGCAAGAACACATAAAGACAAACCTGACAGACAACAGATAAGAGAGATGATGCCAAGGATTAAAAGTTTCTAGTTACTAATTGATGGATGACTAAAAGAAACTCCCAGGCCAAGCTTTGGAGATGGCCACCTTTGTAACTGATAAGAAAGGGGGAAAAAGAGGATTGTGAGGATTTCAGGTGCTCAAGGGGAGAGGTGTGAGTGACTAAGCAAAATTTACACGAGAATGTTTAGTGAAAGGAGACTGGGGAGAAATGAGGAAAGGGAGTAGACAGGAAGTGGTATTAAAGGGACGGGTTTGCTGGTCAGTACACTTGTCTGAACACCCTGTGCCTGACCAATGAAATTGGTCCTATCATCTTTATTAAATCTTTTCTTAAATATAGTGGGTAGTGGTCTTAGCCACCAGCCACCATGACAACAGCAGTGAGCATCCTGAAAAACAGTAATTGCAAGGGAGAGCAAAGCAGGTGCAGGGCTCAGCTCCAGCTGCTGGAGTGAGACCTCAAGTCACAGGCACATGTGCATGGCATCATTTGCCATGGGGCAGAAGAGGGTCTGTATCTTCTGCCAACCCATTATGTGCAAGTGTCGGATGTACTTCACTGGCAAACCTCAAGTTGTACCCATTAGCAAGTCGAAGGTGCTGGGTCTGAGCAGAGCTACCAAGTAAGCAGAGGAGCAGTGCTGGTAACTGAGGGGGCTTGTGATTGTATGGGACCTGTGAGATCAGCATGTGAGTTTTGGATCTGTTAACTGGATGAAATGGTGAGTAGGAGACTTGAGAAGCATGTAAAAGGATTTGGGATCCAGGTGGGAGTGGTGCATAGACAGAGGGGTGGGCCATGCCAGTACAAGCTGGGACTGTGTGTGTGCTTATGAACTGAGGCAGGGTGGGGGACTGCCTGCACTTTCAGTAATGGACTTTCATCTTTACCAGCTGAAGAGTAGGAGAGGACTTGGCTGTCTGTGCTTATGTTTTATGCAACCCATCTGTGTGGGTGCTGTCAAGAGCAGCACCTTGTGCGTGTGGCCGGCCATGCCAGTGTCCTCTGTCTGTGTGTCTGTCTGTCTGTGGGATACATGCTCAGCTGTGCTACCAGCTGATTCTGCAAACGGGTAAGCAGTAGCCACATAAGTCTGGGACACAGGCCTCTGGACAGGCTTTTGGGTCTATGGACCAGGCTCCACCTGCCAGGCAGGAGAAACCCTCAGGACCTGGAGCTGCTACAGGTGGTGGCCACCTATAACACTGCATAACATGTATCTATGCATTTTAGGCCTAAATTCTAACTCACCTCTTGATCTCCCAATTTGAAGGCTGGCTTCATCATATCAGAGCATGCAAAATTCCCTGAAACCTCTTTCATCCCTTTTTGCTTGTCCACCAGTCAGTCTGGATTGACCCCTAGTTCTATTGGCTACGAGGGGTCATGCAGTAACAGATTCCCCAGTCAGGAATGGCAGACTCTGTGCAGCAAGGCAGAGGTGCCACAGAGACTTCAAATACATTATGTTTTTCCACATAAAGAATGGACACAAACACCTTCAGCTGCACAGCACACTTACCCTGCATNNNNAATCAGAACTAGCACATCAAGAAAGGCAGTTGTCAAATTGCAAACATGAAGAAATTTTAAAACAAATTTGAGTTTTAATGAAATTCAGGTGCAAGAAATTCCATGTAAAGCTTGAACACATTACTAGAGAAAACAGACTAGACTAAACAGATAAATTCAATAAAGCACCCTGTATTTGAAGAACATTCAGCTTCTTTTTAGCAGGTGCCACTGAAACTTTGGGAAAGGTTTTTTTTGTCAATTTTCGGGCTGTAAAATAATCTCCATATTGTACTTTATCATTGACATGATGATGCTGGGCAAATTATTGTGTGTTCATTCACAGTGGTACACCTAAACACTTCATGGATTATCAGTTTCCATTCCTGCTGACTAGGTGACGAACTGCTGAGACAGTATTTGCCAGCTCTTCAGCAAACTGCTCTACTTGCCTAATTTCCTTTACAGCTATTCAGTTCCTGGGCTCAAAAAACCAGGGTGATGTTTTCAGGATTCTCAACACAGCAGATTTTCCTCAAATTTGGGTCTTATCATGGAAAACAACTCCAACATTACAGCTTTACCTCCCAAGCAGATAATGGACAACTATACCCACAATAATCAATAAATAAACAGTACAGTGAATTCTGCTGAGTGCAATACTTTTATTTTGTGTAAGCTTCCACACATCTAGACAATTTAAGCATCAACCTTGAACAAGCCTGAACAAACTTGAAGAGGCTCTTCTGCCAGCCCATGATCATTTGACAAAATATGAATGGATCCTAGGCAATGTTTGGTGATTTCTGTTGCAAAGACTCCATATTTTCTTGTACCACTGTTAATATGAACAAACTTCACCAGAGTGACACTGGTCCCAAGCCACCTCCTAGAGAACAAGTTCCTTTGCAAAGCACTATTTTCATTACCATATTCTAGTTCCATAGGTAGCAGTGCAAGCTGACAACACTGCAAAAAACCCAAGCAGTGCTGTGTGGTATTTAAGAAGCTGGCACTTCTTAAATAGTGTTGTGGGGAAAGCAGCCTGTGTACGTGCATGTCTCACAGGAGCTGAGGCACGGGATGTCTACATAGCAGTGAAGTTCCCCGGCATGGCTGGGGTGTTTGCACAGCAGCAAAGTGCTTGGAAACATCAAGTCCCCAAGACAGAGGGCTGCTGTACTTGTGTTACACATCTTTTTGCCTTCAATTCCAGGATAGGAGGCTGACATTCAAGATTCTTGTTGCTTTTAGCATTTCTGCTCCAGTACTTTTAATGGCCTTTGTCCTATTTATCCACCTAGGTGTGAGTTTATATCCTTGAAGCTGTATTGACAAATAATTATCCAGTTTGCTGCAACAGTCCAGCACAAAACTTCATGAGCCTTCCACATGGAACTGAGGTCCAAACCCATCACTGGAAGGTATCAGAGAACTGCCTTGCCTGCTACCAAGCTCTGGGATGGGCTGAGTGAGTTTACACTTAGAACATTCCACTACGTTAAAATCAGACATATGAAATGCATTTCCTGGGATGACCTAAAAAGCCAGGTGGACAATCACAGTAATGTAAATGTGATTGAATGCAGCTGAATATCCATTGCAATTCACCTTGAAAAGACAGCAGCTTATTTTATTCTACTGCTAATCTGAACATAAATATCTGAATATTACCATTTCTTTAGAAAAGGCCACCTCACAGAGATGTCTTCCTAGTCAACTTTTCAGAGGGGGTTTAGAGGCCACCAGGAGGAGCTCTGGCTCCAAATCCCCTCTAGCAGAGAGCTGCAAACAGGTCTCACACAACATTTTAATCTCAGAGCTACCTTTGAGCAAAAAGGCAGTAGTTATGCTGTTTTTTCCGGGGACTCCAGAAGCAGTTCCTCCACTGCGTGCCCACGTGTAGAAGGCTGGTGCCCTGACCTCCTGCTGGTACTACCCAGCTGCTACTAGGTGGGGGAAGCGGGGAAGCAAAGAGGACCACCAGCAATGCCTGTTCTGGAAGGGAAAGTGAGGAATTGGAAACACTAGTTTAGTTCACAGGTATCAACCCAAGTCCATGAGACCCTCAAAAATATCTTTATTTTATTATTTTGCAGGAAGAGTCCCAGGATGCAGCCTCTCTAGGAAGACAATCCATCACAGTTTAAGTACACTCCTATTTCTCTGACAGTCAGGCACTTGGAAACAGGCTACAAAATGAGTTACACCACCAGAACTGAGTTATCCATAGTGCTACTTCAGGTGTCTCTTATTTCAGAGTGTTGTATAACCACTCTTTCCTCATGCCAACCTAAGAAAACCATTGAAGGCTCTTTCACTCAACCCAGTTGCCCCTACAGAGATGAAGCTCAGGAGCAACCATGGAGGAGAAAACAAAGGGAAAAGGCAGCCTGGAGCTATTTTACACAGCAGCCTTGTAGTGGAGAAAAGAAATGAAAACTCTGCTTCAACCACTTTCTCCTGGTGCTTGCAGTGCTCTGTGGACCTGTGCCACATTTAATCTTGTAGTTCTTAAGGATAGAGGACAGCAGGAAGAGAAGCAATACCAAGGCATAGATTAGCAAGCACAGGATACACTCTGGTGTGACATTTTTGGTGGCTAGATGTGCTCGTAAGTAGGCAAGTACGTATGAGAGGATGATGAGACACTGGAACAGGCTGTTCAGAGAAGCTGTAGATGGCCCATTCCTGGAAGGGTTCAAGGATGGGGCTTTGAGCAACCTGGTCTAGTAGAAGGTGTCCCAACCCACAGCAAGGGGGTTGGAATGAGATGAACTTTAAGGTCCCTTCCAAACCAAACCATTCTATTATTCTGCGTGGCCAGTTTGTCAGGCCTGCAGTGCATTTTTTTAGTAACCTATGATCCATACAATCTGCTCCATTCAGATCACATTCAGGTCAAGGAAAACAAGCTCCAGACCCACCAGGTCTATGACCAGTGAAAGATCAACCAGAGAGAGAGACAGGGGAGAACACACCATCAGCCTGGCTGCTGTGAAAGCCAAGGCAGGCAGAATGCATTCAGGTACCCAGGGTCTTTCAGTATTCTGTATAAGAAGGAATTTACAATGAGATGGTGCTGTCTTCTGCTCCAGCCCAGACATATTTGATTCTTCATAATGCTGCTGCTAACTGTGACAGTTAGCCTCTCCTTTCTCTGTTTTCCTCAGCAAATGGAGGCCGTGTTCAGGTTCAGTCCTTCTGGAAGGCGGGCTGAAATTTGAGATCAAGAGATGAAAAGCCTGCCAGGAAAGCTGGAATCTTTTTGTTCCTCCTCCAACATGCCATAGAACGCTATGAAAAGAAAGTACTTTTTCCAGGCAATGGAAAAACAGTGAAGTATGTGTAAAGGCATAGGAAGGGAAACCTGAAGGTTTGTTGTCTCATTGGGGTAGGTGACTGCTATGTTTTGAAGTTACTAAACTCAGTACACTGGCTCCAAGTCCACCCATGGATGAAACTTATGAGAGCTCTCCAGGCAATGAAACCCCCCTGAGAGGCGGGACGGAAAAATTGCTCACAAATTGAGTAAGTGATTGAGTAAGTGATCATAAGAGGATGTCCTGTAAAAATACAGAAAATTCATCACCACTTCCAAGTTTTTCACATTCAACAGTCAACAACACATCTACTTCACACAGACAGCAAAGGACTTGAAACAATTTGGAGAGTTTGACGAACAAACTCAGTAGAAAATTTGAAAGGATTTCCTAGAATTAAATCTAATTGTGAAAATCACCTCTTGAGAACTTATATTGAAAGACTCCAACCGTATGATTTGTGAAGTTCCCCCAGAATTGTTTTTTTTTTCTTAAATGTCCATTAATTTGCGCTTATGAGACTTGTCTGGCCACTGGAGGCTCAGGGGTACCCATCTTAAATAGCACCAAACAGACAGCAGAAACATTCTGTTCACAAGTTTTCACTGTTTTATTCTATTGTAGGTGTTGTCATGAACCTTTAAATGTAATCCGGAGCCCTAACAAGCAGCAATTAAAAGCATTACCAGTAGAGACATAAAATACCAACCTCTCTATCCCCACATATCTCCATATGTGCTCATATGATCAAAATATTCTGTTCTAATAAACAAGTCAATGGTGTGTAAATCTTCTTACAAGGCACTGAAGGTGAAAAACATGTACTTTAGTTGGGCTTAAACAACTAAACAACAGCTATGTTATAGCGCCATTATAATCTCCCCAAAGCATTATGGGACAACATGAAATCATTCTTCTGCAAGAGAAGGATAAATAACACTTTCATTAAAATATCTTCTCCTGTATTGGGCAGGTCAAACCAGTTAATAGTGTTAATGATCCAGACTCAGGAAAAGGAGACAGTTTAAGAACACCCCAAAGAACAGGTGTCCCACTCATAGTCTTCTGTTTATCTTTTTGCATAAGTTTCTTTTTTTTGATTTTTAAGGCAAGAGTCCTGCAGCTTGGGTTCTCCTGTGTTTCAGTGCCGCATTATCTTATGCAAAGTCAAAGTCAGTAGTGGGAGGAAGAGAGGATGGGAAAGCTGGTGAGCGCTGCTGGTGTCTGCGCGAGTGTGACTGGACCGTCTGTGGCCGCGGGGCTGGGGCTCGACTGTGATGTAGCCATTAATGATGCGGATCCGGGGAGGAGGGTCGGTAGCACTGCAAGGCAAGAGAAGAGTATCAGTCCTGACCCAGCCCACAGCTGGCCAACAGCCACAGAGCAGGAGGTGGGCAGCCTCTCTAACCCACTGTCAAGTCTTCTGGGCCCATGCGAATGGTCTCTTGTACAGCTTACATGCTGACCAAAAGTCTGTGCCTCCCAAATGGCAGAGTGCTGTCTTGCCCCTTCCTCACAGGTGTGGGCAGCTCCCAGGCTAGCCCACAAGGACAAGGGTGCTACACAGCCAAACTGTGAAGCAGACTTGAGGGGGAACTGTGAAGAGACTGAGGAGCACCAAAATACCTTCCCTGTCTCAAGTCTACCCAGCCTGCTGATTGCTCCCACACAGTCAGTCAGGTGGGTAAGATGACCACAATCCTAGCCCCTGTCAGATAAGCAGAAAATATATAAGAACAAAAGAAGTGTTGTTGCAGAGGAGTGTCACTGCAGTGGCACTTGCTGAGCACAGCTGGGGTGAGGCACCAGTTTTCTGAGTACATCTTCCTCAGCCATGCTTCATACATCTTAGTGTGGACTCACCTTGTTTCTATACTGTATGATCTCTTCCACAGGTCAGGAATTACAAAGAGTTTACATGATGTACTTTAAGCTGAGGAAGAATGGCTTCCAGAATCGCAGCCTAGAACGCCACATTCCAGAGTATCTCCCAGTAGTAGAGAGTCCTCTGAGATGGTGATGAACAAGAATTGAACTACTGCATACATGAGCTGAGCTCCCATTATGGCAACACATGATGGGGGAGAGAAATTTGTTTGCTCCAGGCTGCTAATGCCAACTGACCTGCCTGGGGGAGATCACACACCACAGCAGGCCAAGAGTCAGAAGTGTCAGATACAACACAGGTGGTTGTTTTCTTTGGCAACGGACTGAAAGCAATGCTTGACCACAGCTGAAAGACTAACATACCCCTCAGGAATGCATGGTGCTGTGTAAAACCTGAACATGAATTTGGACAAAACTAAAAGCAAGTCCACCTCACAAATACAAAAACCAAGTAATTTCTTCTGCACCCAATCCCCAGCTGCTGTGCACCACTCTTGTCTTATTTCAGTCCACTAAGCAAAAATGCTTTGGGAAATTGAAGGTAATTAGTATCCCTTTTAAAAACACTTTACTCTTCCTTACCCAAAGGGCTCCCCAGAAGATCTGAGCAATAGCTGGAGAGAAGCCAGCTGGCAGCACATTAAGGAAATACAGGTGGCAGCTGACACATACAGGGGCACGAACCAAGGCAATTCTGATAAGCCCACTACAACACTATTAAATCACTCAAGCTGCACCTTTCACATTTTCAGGGTCACAGGAGGAATCATAGAATTATTCAGGTTGGAAAAGACCTTTAAGGTCATGGAGCCCATCTGTAAACCTGAAAGCTGTGAATGGCCCATCCTTAAGAAACCTGGCAGCTTTACCTGTGTCTCTGCACCCTGAGGAATGCGTACAGCGAGGGCTGAGACATGCCCTGCACAAGCGAGCTTGAGCCCAGAGGTGCTGGATTTCCTTGGGAAGAGGCGCGCCGCGAGGTGGGGCTGCGAGCCCAGCCCAGCAGCGGCACGGGCAGGGGTGCTGTGGCCGAGCGTGTGCGGACAACCCGGGCTTTCCAGAAGCCCAGCGCACGGGTGGGGCTCGTGCCTGAGGGACAGCTGCCTTTCCTCGGCAGGAAGGGTGCAGCAATCTCCCAGGCATGGTTTGTCTTTCCCAGCACTGACATGCAACATATCTCCATCTCCTGACGTTTAAGCTCTTCTCTGCTACTAAGGAGTCACCCCTACAAAGCATTTCTCACCTAGCACCGGCGTAAGTTTCTAGCACAAAGGATGACTCAAATAGTAGGGGAAGAGAAGAAACATAAAAAGAAGAAAAGGAAAGCAGCATTTGCTGCTCCCATATTTTTGCAGTAGTTTCCTAGGCTGCCATGATTTGCTTTGCTTTTGCCTCAGCCTGGCAGTACTTGAAATCCAGTATGCAGCCCTAATGTGCCTTCAGTTTAGTCACAGTAGCACGTCTTCCCATCTTCCTTCTTCTTCTGAAGGCTTGATGCTGCAAGGGCACAGGTATATCACAGTCACTGCCCACTGGCTACCCTGAGCTTTGCGGGAACAACACTGTGAAACACTGAACATGGCACTGTGGAGGCAGCATGGGAGATTAAGACAGACATTCCTTAGCATTTCAACTAAACAGACTATTAACAGAAACTCCAAAAATCCATTCACAATTAGCTAGTATCAACTACACTAATAGAAAGTAAATGGTACACTAAGAGACAAGATCAAGTGTGATCAATATAGGATTTGTTATATTGGTGAATCTTGGACTGCGTATAGGTCTCTCAGTGGACATGTTACAAGAGCATTTGTCTCTCTTTGTCTCCCAAATACTCATACTAAGGTTGAAGGAAGGGGCAAAGAAGGGAGTCTGGTCTAAAAAAATCTGACAATGGCTGAATGCCTCAAACAGAGCAACATCTGCAGCACTCACCTGCAGCCAGCCTGAGCCACGTATCACTCACAGCAGCAGTACAATTAGGAACCAGGCACATGATAGGAAAGGCATAGGAGAACTCTGCTATACTCAGTAACTTAGGGAGCAGGAAGAAGAATTCTTCAGAGGGGAAAAAACCCCAAATAGTGTACAGACTTCAGTTCAAGAGCTGTCAGACTTTTCTTCATCACCCCAACCTGTCTGGTTGTTCATGGTATCGCAAAAATTTAATGCCTTCAACCTGAGTATGGCAGAGACACAATCAGACACTCAAAGTACAAAAGAATGTAGATTTGGGCATGTGTATTATCTGACAAGAGGGAAACATTAAGGTATGCATTCAGCCACAGGCCCAAGTATAGGTAGTGAGAGAGAAATCGGCTTTTTCTGTGGGGTTTTTATTTGTTTTTGCAGGCTGCTGTAGTTCTTGCAGGTAAGTAAGCTTTTCTGGATGAAGAGTAAGGGGTATGTGTGAACCTCTGCCCCACAATGCACTAATTTTTTTTATATAAACACTAATTTTTTTATATAAGCATCCGTTAGACTGTCATGCTTTATCAGACTGGAAGAACACAGAGAGTGAAAATACTGCACAAATATTGCCCAAGTGCAAAGAGAACATATGCCAGGAAGAATAGTTTCCTCATACGCA
>WEIT01015492.1:26299-37647 GCA_013389985.1 Dryoscopus gambensis | reverse complement strand
AAGCTCGGCATTAAGAGCCTCGTCAGCAAGGGCGTTCTCGTGCAGACCAAGGGCACCGGCGCCTCCGGCTCTTTCCGCCTCAGCAAGAAACCTGGAGAAGCGAAGGAAAAGGCTCCCAAGAAGAAAACTGCTGCGGCCAAGCCCAAGAAGGCGGCGGCTAAGAAGCCCGCCAGCGCCGCCAAGAAGCCGAAGAAGCCGGTGACAGCAAAGAAGAGCCCCAAAAAAGCCAAGAAGCCGGCAGCTGCCGCAGCCAAGAAAGCAGCCAAGAGCCCTAAGAAGGCGACAAAGGCTGCCAAGCCGAAAAAAGCGGCGGCAGCAGCGAAGAGCCCGGCTAAGGCAAAGGCAGTGAAGCCCAAAGCAGCCAAGCCCAAGGCGGCCAAGCCGAAAGCGGCCAAGGCCAAGAAAGCTGCTCCTAAGAAGAAATAAATGGCTCCGAAGAAGTCTTATCTGCCTTACAGATAAAACCCAACGGCTCTTTTAAGAGCCACCCAAGTTTTCACAAAAAGAGCTGGAACTTTGTTTTTTTAAGCTTCTACTCGTGTTCACGTGTGCAATTTAAACTTGTTTTTTTTTTCTCCGTTACTGTCCCTTTTTAAGTGGACCCGGTAACGTTTTGAGCTCTTCTCCACGGGTGCCGAGCAGCAGTGCAGGAGCAGAGCTCACCGCGGCAGAGTTCATTTTAAAAAAATCCCCTTGCGTCGGTGCAAATACCTTCGCACCGGCCGCAGGAAGTCGGTGCAAGCCCGCGCTCCTCGGGGTAGTAGGGCACCGCTCAGGGCGCCCCGGGCCTTGGGAGGGGGGATGGGAGCCAGGATGCTGCGGCCCCCCGTAGCTTCTCTCCTAGCAGCCAGGTGGTGGAGGGCTGCGCAGGGAAGCGCCTGGGACTGCCCCCAGAGCCCGGCAGATTTCGAAAAGCCCGCGCTCCGCAAAGATTGGCCGTCGCTCTTGGGCTTTTCTAGTGCCCGGCAGTTTTCGGGTTAAAATGATGCCTCAGCTTTTTCCTTAAAGTCACTTGGCGGAAGAGGCTTACGAATTCCCTGGTACGTTTGTACCGCCTCCCCCACCCCCTCATCCCCGCGGGCTTTTTCGCTTACAGACCAGTTTTGTCCCCGCTTTGAAAACAGTAGGGCGAGCGGGGTCCGAGAAGACCGAGGTTTCGAGGTGCCTTGGTGCTCAAACACTCGCTCGTTCGAGCTGCCGCGCTCAGTTCTTAGCCGGGTGCTCATTTTTGCATACTTAAAACAAATTAGGTATTTTTTGTACACGTAACAACCTATAGCTCTGGTCACCGGCAATCCTCCCGTCTCGACGTTAGGATGCAGCGCACACTTTTTTTACTGCGCGTGCTCCGTGAGGAAGGGCTTTATGTGAGTACGGGGCCATCACAGCGTGTGGGCGGGGATTTACTATGTTAATGAGCACAAAGCTCAAGCAAGGCTGATCTTTCACTTTACAGTTCTTAGCTGAAGATAGCTGTTAAATATTGCAAAAAAATGTTCCACACTACGAGAAAGGAAGTGTGTATGTGTGCAGGAACACTGAATGCACTGGCTATATTAGCTCCAGTGGTTATATTGTCCAGTACAGTAACAAAATTACCATCAAACCAAACATTCCTGTTAAACTTGTAAACCTGAGTTGGGCAGCATAGCATCGGTACCCACTGGAAAAAGGGAGTGCAGTGGCAAAGAGCAAGAGTGGCCTGGGAAAAGTCATACTGCAGGGACAAGTGTAATGACATCTTTATGCCAGCTGCACTACTGGCATATCAGTCAGTAACCCTAATTTATCGTTTCTCATCCTCCTTCCCCCTCATCTTGCACACTGCTAGCCCTGTGGATGCCATCTCATCTCAGCTATGGGAGATCTGTGCACAACTCCAGACTGATTCTTCTTCAGAAATACCTTATGTTAAATTACTGAGTCACTGCCATGGTGTCTGATCACTCTGTGTCCCTCAGGACCCCACATCGCCTTCAGCAGGCTTCTCTCCAGCTAATAAGCAGATTCTTATTCCAATGATGAGAAAAGCTGATATTCTGAGAAAAACTCAGGGCATACTGTTTTGCTATCATGGCTCAAATTTCTAGTAACCTGCTGAGCTGAGGTTCAAATGTGTGATTTATGATTGCAGTGAAGAGGAAACACATCTCGCTCTGCTATTACACAGTTTCTGGACATATTTTCTTTATTCATTTCTTTTGTCAAACAAGTTAAGATGCCTTGTGATACTGGGGAAAGAAAGAAAAGAGAGGAGCTCCACTCAGTATCATCTAAGGTGTGCTGTGTCCTGGTGTTTAGTGGCTGGTCATACTTTTACAAAAACCGAAAGTATACACTTTATGATTAAATGCTAAGCTGCCGCAAAACTAGAAAGAAGGTTAAAAAACAAAAACCAAAAAAACCTTCAGTATTGCAATTAATTATAGGGAAGACTTGTGCGTCACCTGTTTATTTCACATATGTACTTACTTAGTAAATGTCAATATCAAAAGTCTATAATGTTCCAATAATGGCAAATGAACCACTGAGTTAGATAAAGGTCTACATATACCAGAACAGACTTAGCAACCTGCCAAGAATTCTGTTTAAGTTACTTCCTCACAGAATAATAAATCACTTTGTACTGATGAACACTTTTTTATGATGGGATTACAGAATTTTTCATCAGCATTAGTCACCAGAGAGCCCAATTTCCTGTCAGACTACCACAAAAACTGGTAATTTTTGTATGTATATTTCTTCATATCTTTATTCTCAATTAGTGGGTTATATTATTCCTGCACTTCTTGTGTATCTCTGTATCTTTTATGGTAGTTTTTGTCAGGTGAAAGAGATTCTTCTGCATGGCCACAGCATGTCTTTTAAAAACAATAAGAAGTCTCCCTTAGGGGCTCAATTCTTAAAATCATCAAAAGTGGACTTTTATTACAAGTGAAATTATTCCACTTATTTATTAAGAAATCTTCTGCATTTGATAGAGAAAATTGGAAGCTAGACTTCCACAAAAAGCGTTAGTTAGTTAGAACTATGTTAGTTCAGACACAAAGATGTTTAAAATTTGTGCTGGAAACAGTATTGATAAGATGGGTGTTTCAGTTATTGCTGAGCAGTGCTTACACAGAGCCAAGGCCTTTTCTGCTTCTCACACCACCTCACTGATGCAGAGTCTGGGAGTGCAGGAGGAGCTGGGAGGGGGCACATCCAGGACAGCTGATCCCAGCTGACCAAAGGGATATTCCAGACCATACAGTTTCAAGCACAGCAGATAAAGCTGGGGGGAAGAAGAAGGGAGGGGAGTATTTGGGGTGATGGCTTTTATCTTCCCATTACACATGGCAGAGCCGTGCACTCCTGGAGGCGACTGGACAGCCGTCTGCCCATGGGAAGTGATGGATGAATTCCTTGTTTCACTTTGTTTGCATGCATGGCTTTTGCTTCACCAATTAAACTGTCTTTATCTCAAGCCACAGGGTTTTTTTCATTTTTCTGATTCTCTTTCCCCATCTCCGGGAATGAGAGAGGGGGCAGCTGCATGGTGCTTAGTTGCTGGCTCCGGGTTAACCATGACAGCTGAATACAGCAGAGAAAAAGTCCTTCCTGTTATCCCGGACTAAATAAATTGCAAAGTGTAAGTTATGTACGTTTCAAGACTAAGTTTACAGCTTTTCAAAAGGAAGGAGCTGAGTGGTGAAATACCTATAATGTATGGGCAGGAATCTGGGCACAGCCAGCGTGGAGTCTGGAAGAGTGCAACATAAATAGCATTAACACCAGACTTGTTCTCTGCTGCTTGCATGTCAGTACGGATTTGAACTTGCTTGAATTCGGGTACAGAACCACTTTTCAACTAGACACCTTTGACTTAGTAAGATTACACAACAGAGTTTTTCTTCCACAAGTTTATTTTTTACTATCTAGATCACAATGTAACGAATGTACTGTTAAAAATGAGGTTACCAAACACTATTTTCTGTGCGAATTTGAGATCCCTTTTCTACAAAACATGTCAAAGCATAATGAAGTCATCAGTGTGACTCCTCCTGGGATCTGCATTCACTCTCCATACTCAATTTTGGACAATTATTTATAGATTTGGAGTTACATTTCCTTCTGATTTTCACTTTGCACATAGTGTTTTGCTGATCTCTTTGCACTTCCATTCCCATATGAGTTTTGTTCATCAGTCCTGCAGGACTCCTGCTGACAATTCAGTAAAATCTCAGTGACTGCAGGATTCTTCTTTCAATGATTTCAGGATTGGGCTGCCAGCAGCTGTGGAAAAATAGAAATGTAGAAAAATGTCAATAGGATTATGGTTTACATCAAACATTGAAACTTGGTCTGGTAAAAGAAGTCTCTACCTACAGCACAGAGGTGTGAGATGACAACCAAGGGCCAAGGCAAGGGCTGAAGCTCCCTGGCTATGGCCTGCACTGTACTTCCTATGTTATCTGTGCACAAAGGGAGATGCGTTGTTGATATCAAGAGAGAATGACTGGGTTGAAGGAGGAACTCCTGTGGAGAAATGATGGTCATGCTTTGACTCTGAAGAACAGCACAAATGGAACAAAGTCATATGATCTGAACTTTGAAGGACACATGGCCAAAAAAGTAAACTTTTGCCCGATGAAGTCAGTTTTATACTAAATTGCATGCTAATGCATATGCAAATAACCTTTATGAAGTATGTGCTACCACATATATGACTGTATTACTCAATTCTCCATGTGGACCATGCCATACATAAGAGGGAGAGGGAGATAAGATTATGCTGTATATAAGGAGGGTAGAAATTCTACGCAGTTGGCAGGAACACAAAAAGAACCTTGAGGACAGGCAACAGGCTACTCTCCTCTCCCTCCTCCCAGATGGGCAGGTCTTCTTGGTAAGCTTCTTCACATACTACTACTACTACTACTACCACCACCACTACTACTACTACCACTACTACTACCACTACTACTACTACTACTACTACTACTACTACTACTATCTAGGTCAACACAACATTATTGTTCTTGTTGGAGCTCTATCACAGTGTATTTAAACTGGAAATTCTGAATTTGTAGTTCTGTTGCTTCAATAAACCACGCTGTTCTTCAGTCTGTGATTACACAAGTTCCTACTGAACGCAACCAGATCTATAGAGCTGAATTGCTAAACTGCACTATTTGTGGATCTGTGCTCATGCTTCTTATTTGACACTACCAGGCTTACAGTGCTGAATTTGCGGTAACCAGAAATTGGGCTCAGCCGCACTCAGCCCCTCTGATCTCTGAGGAACAGCTGGAATGCAAGGGTTTTCAGTTTCTGCCAAGTTTCTATACTCTTAATGCAACACAGAGGTTAGTCTATATGATCTTTGAATCTCTTCCAATGCAAATGATTCAATAGATCTTAAGTTACAGTTTAATTTTATCGAACAGACCTCACAGAGCAGATGATATTTGATGTATAATTTAGAATCACCTGTGAGCAAAGAAGAGCAGGACCACAGCTTAAAACTTGCTTCACTTTATTAGTTGTATTTCTGCCATAAGTTAAAAAACTAATGCTATGAACAACCATGTATCCATTATTTTTAAAAAGTCCTTTTCCAAATAGTTTCTTATAGCTTGCAAAGCAAACAGACAGCAAGAGAGAGCAAAATAGTCTATGTAGTCACAGATCTGTGGCAGAAGCAGCTCATCACAGAGCAGGATTATATTATGAGGCTCTGCCTTCAATTCATTCCATTAAAAAAAAAAAGTAGCAGAAAGAAAAGCTCAGCTTTGCAGAACTGGATAATTTATCACAAGCTCCTTGGGTAGGTACGTGATTTGCCCAAGATTTTCTGATAGCCTCACGGCAGGCATCTGCCAGCGGTAGTAACTCTCAGGGAAGACCTGTGATACAGACAGAGTCCCTGAAGTTTGATGGACCAGACTGAAGAACTGGGTTTTCATGGCAGAATGGGTTCAGGGAGCTCTGCAGCAGGTAGTGCTAAACTGCCCTGTTGGTAACACCCTGGGGACTGGCCTGTATGCTCAGAGAGTGAAAAATCCTTCTGCAAGCATTACAACAAATGTATCCTTACCAGCGCAGGACATACCTACCTTACTCCCAAAATCTCCTGGAAGTGACAGAAGAGATGACTACAGAGTGCCCAGTTTCTCCTGACAGCCTGGTGTCCCACAGCAGTCTAGTCATTGTCTCTGAAATTCTCTCCCTGAAAGGAGCAAACTGACCTTAGGAGAGATAGCACCATGACCTGAGCTGTGGCATCCCCGCAGCATTCTAGAAGTAGCTCCATAGCCCAGGCTACAATACTACCAAGTTCCTTGTGGAACAGAGCCTTTGTTACAGGTTTGAAATTTTCGGATGTCTCTTTCAGACTCTTGGTATTTGTCTTGCCCCATTTGGGTTGCCTCTGGGCCCTTGCTGAAAAGACAGTGCATCAACATGTGTCAGACCACTTTATTTTCATTTGTAAGCAAGGGAGGGTCCACTGGAACAGTGATTTCTCTGCTAACAGGTGCAACATCTCTATCTGTGGTCTACGTGAAGATAGATTGATTATTGTTTAATCTTTTGTTGTATCTTCATGAAAGCATACATCACACAAAGCTGGCCAGCCAGTAGGGAAAAAACAACAGTCAAGCAATCAAAAGACGTCCATGAGAGGGCAGCAAACACTAGATACAGAAAAAGTTTTTTATCCTTCCAGATAATCTTCAGGTCGAAAACGATCTACTGAACAATTTTTGCTAAATACTGTTTCTTGATCTCAAGAGCAAAATCTCAGAACATTTTTCTCTGCTGAAGAGAGAAAACCTAGAATTAATAAGCACCTGAGAAATGCAAAACCACCCTTCTTTTTAAGTATTGAATTTTTCAATCTCTCTAAAAATAGCCATGTTCTTGTCTATACCACCGCAGCAGTGGAAAATACTGCAAAAACATTCGTCCAAAAGAATACTTTTACCTTAAAAAATGGAAGGGAAACATGTAAAATCTCGATTAGGATACTTGTACTGCTAAGTTCACCTTGAGATAACAATCAGAGAGGGAGGGAAATGAAGACGTGAAAAAAAAACGAGGAAGGGTAGAATTTCTTAGAAACACGATTGGACAGAATTTGCTGCAAGATTATCCATAAAAAAAAATGTGCAGCAGATCTATAAACAGAGAAGCCACACAGGAGAATCCATACAAGCAGGTGGAGCTGAAATACATAAGACATACATCTTTGAAAATAACAAATCAAAGCATAATTTAAGTGAATCAATAACTTGGGCGATTTTCCATGACTGAGCTTTTTCCTCTAAATAGTCACAATATATCAAAGCTTTACAAAACTACATGAATCATTATAAAAAGGGGCCACGATGTCCTTGTATCTGAAACACAAGAAACGCACTGAAAAGCAACAGAAATACCGACCCCATTGTGCCTCGGGGAAGGGAAATTCACACGAATACCGCAATTTTCTGCTTATGGGCCGAGCGATAGAGGAAGGGGGAGACGGCGGGAGCCAGACCCAAGCGCCGCCCCCTTTTTTTCTGCAGTTCTCAACCAGGTCGGACCTCGGCATATAAAGGCCGCGGCGCGGGCGGCGGTTGGTAGCAGCAACTGCGGCAAGCAGTGGAGCAGCTGTAGTGCCAGCGTCATGTCTGGTCGTGGCAAGGGCGGCAAGGGGCTCGGCAAAGGTGGAGCTAAGCGCCACCGCAAGGTGCTGCGAGACAACATCCAGGGCATTACCAAGCCGGCCATCCGCCGCCTGGCTCGGCGCGGCGGCGTCAAGCGCATCTCGGGGCTCATCTATGAGGAGACGCGCGGTGTGCTCAAGGTGTTCCTGGAGAACGTGATCCGGGACGCCGTCACCTACACGGAGCACGCCAAGAGGAAGACGGTCACGGCCATGGACGTGGTCTACGCCCTCAAGCGCCAGGGTCGCACTCTGTACGGCTTCGGCGGCTAAATCCTTTCGCTCTTTTTAGACTTCACGAAAAACCCAAAGGCTCTTTTCAGAGCCACCCACTTCTTTCTTCAAAAGAGCTGTGTTACGTTCTTAAGAGTATCTGAATTAGACACCCAACGATATGGTAACAAATCTTCACCCTAATACTACTTAGACTTTGCAATTATGTAACTGCTGTTATGTGTGTAATTTTGTTGTTACCGGGGAAATCGTCTTTCCATGTAAGAGGCGGGGTTTTTGTGTTAAAAAATTTCTTACAAAGATCGCTTCAAACGCTGTGTAATCAAACAAAAATGCTTAGTCTTTAAATGTTCGCCGATTTAAATGATTGTCTGAAATGTTCTCTCTTCTACCTTGAATCTTGCGTTTAACTGAGTAGATAAGAAATTTAAAGGAATTTGACGACTAGAGAAAAATAGGAAAGTTGCTCAGAGATTGTTTCCTTTCTGATATTTTTCCCCCCCTTCATTTCCTTTTCCATGGTTTATTTACTTTGAAAATAAAAGAGTAAATCTAGTATGGTTTTCTCGAGATCATTTGGGGGTGAGATGGTTGAGAGGGGGAAAGGGAAGGTCTGTGAGAGAACTGGAAAATAAAAAGCAAATTATGAACCTAAAAGCACAGGTTTAACAAAGTGTATCAAGAGAAGCCTTGCGTGAACACTTTTTTCACTCTCACACACAAAGAGCACTCCACTCTGGGGCTCACTTCTGGAATATTTTTGTTGTACTTCATGGTTGAAAGGGAAAAAACCGATTTCAACTTTATATAAAACCTTTGAAAACCATTTGGCACTCAAACAATTATGTCTATAAATATTTGTGGTCACGTCTGGTTTTCTCACCTTAGTGAGTAGGGGAAAATTAAGTAATAGGCCTGTACCAAATTAATTTTCAATTAATTTCACAAAAAAAGAAGCTAATTTCCTAAGTATTCTCATAATCACGATTTTGCTTGATGATATGTAAAGCTTTTCATTCAGAATTTCCTGGTGAAATTCAAACATGAAAATCGTAAGAAAAATAGTTTAAAAATTATCTCAGTCACTGTATCTTGTTACATACTTATTTTAGCTACGAACTTGTGTTATTGGATTTTTGGAGGGCCTCTGTTTCAAGGTACCAGCCCATCTTTCCTTTGTGGCTTTGGGAAAGAACATTTTCCTTCTTTTGTAACCAGTCCATCATTTAAAAAGAAAAAAAAGAGCAAACTAAAAGAAAACAAAGACACAAAGAAAGAAAAAACAATGTGCAAGTAACTTATGGATTTTAGCGTCCGCGCTGTTTTTAATCTGTGTGGAGACTGGCAGAGATGGACAGCCGGAGAAGCAGAAGGGATACGAGCACTGTACCCAAAACTCCCGGCCCGCCCCAGGCCCTGCACTCGCACCGAGGGCGTTGTGGGCACCGCGGGGTGGGGAAGCTCCGAGCCGAGATTCAGCTACCCCGGGCCCGCGGTGGGATTCTGCGGCAGCCAATGAGATCGCGCTCCTTGCGGTCCAATCAGGGACGCGGCAGCTCTATAAATACCGGCATTGAGAGCTGTGTTTCCCCCACTTCTTTTCCCGTTCGGGGCTTGTGTGGGGGAGCTGTCATGGCGCGCACGAAGCAGACGGCGCGTAAGTCGACGGGCGGCAAGGCGCCCCGCAAGCAGCTGGCCACCAAGGCGGCCCGCAAGAGCGCGCCGGCCACGGGCGGCGTCAAGAAGCCGCACCGCTACCGGCCCGGCACGGTGGCGCTGCGCGAGATCCGGCGCTACCAGAAGTCCACCGAGCTGCTGATCCGCAAGCTGCCCTTCCAGCGCCTGGTGCGCGAGATCGCGCAGGACTTCAAGACCGACCTGCGCTTCCAGAGTTCGGCCGTCATGGCGCTGCAGGAGGCCAGCGAGGCCTACCTGGTGGGGCTCTTCGAGGACACCAACCTGTGTGCCATCCACGCCAAGCGCGTCACCATCATGCCCAAGGACATCCAGCTGGCCCGCCGCATCCGCGGCGAGCGCGCTTAAGTTTCCTACAGCACTCCACGTATACTCAAAGGCTCTTTTAAGAGCCACTACATGCACATCAAAAAGAGCTGTAGCGCTGTTTCAAATTTCTTCATAATATACACCCGGGGTGCTTTGCAAAATATTAAAGTTACAGATGCCTTAGGAATACTAAACGAAAAGAAGACAAATCGGATGGGGGAAATGTGAGATCAGTATATTAGAGGATGGTCAGAGAGCCTCAGGCAGGGTGAAGGGGTTTACATCCCCGTGACTGATGGATGTGACACAGCTTTTGAAGTACTAAAGCGGGGGTGGAAGGGGCTGACGGACTCTCCCGTGTCTGGGCTGGGTCCATGCTCAGGAAATCTGCGCCTTAAAATCTGGCTGGCTGGGTCAAGGCAAGGGCAGAAACTTCCTGCGGCTCAGTGGGTTACTGTGAAACCTAGCTAAAGCAGATTGCCTTAAGGGGGGCTCCCACCTTGCTCCAAAGATTCTTAACACCAGGAACAAGAATATCTATCTCAATAAATCAGTTTTGATTAAATCAGTTTTGATATATAGTTATAGCTAGTCTCAGATCTGTGTTTAACCATGCTGATGACACAGAGCACATAAGGCTTCCTGCAGCAAAGAAAAGTACCTGAAAAGGCCAAGAAACTGATTGCAAAGTACTGTAGACAGAAATAACTTAAAAACTTTTCCAGATTTGTTACCAAAACAATACAAAACTGGGAGTTGTTTTTTTTTCCTTTTTTGGTTGAGGGGGTATTTTCAAGAAGTTTTATAGAAATCATAGAGCAAAAATTTATGTATTCTTGCAATAGTGAGACTAAAATTATTTGTCTTTGAACCTGCACTTCTCCAGGTAGTGATCACAGTATCTGATGTATGCTGAGTTTATCAGATTTCTGCAGACAGTTCTTTAGGATTCTTCATGAGTTTCTGGCAGGACAGATGTAAATGCATCCAGCTTTCAACCTTCTAAGGACGCGCCTTGTCTTGAATTCTTACTATGAGACAAGGTCAGTCTAACAAGAGTCTGAGAATTAAAATAGGAAGTTAAAAATTAGACCTAAGATTTATAAGTAGATGATCTTTCTCCAGTTATTTTTGAAACCCTCTACGTTTCTTATCTCCGTCTGTGAAAATTCACATCAGGTACACGGGATGCAAAAATCCTGAGGGCTGAAGAGCGCTCGTCGGCTGTTGTTGGAAGCCAGAGTGGCCACCTGTTGTCATTAGAGGCCTCTGGGCACTATTTGCCTGCTTAGAGATGCTGTGCTACAGACTCAATCCGTCAGAGACAGCCCTTGGGTGGATGGGAAAAGAAAGTGGAAAGATTTGCTGAGTGTAGCAATCAGACAGGATAAAGGTTTGCTGGGGGGGTGTGGGGGCGGGT
>WEIT01015492.1:0-26272 GCA_013389985.1 Dryoscopus gambensis | reverse complement strand
TCTGTCTTTTTTATCTTCTTTTTTTTTTTTTTCCCAGTTCTTTTTTTTTTCGTTTCCCATAAAGCCCTCTGAATGAATTTATTGATTTTCATGGCCTGATTTTGGAATCAGGTTGGAATGGAAGGAGAGTTGTATATTGTAGCATGACAAAGATTTCTCCTTGTCTTGATTAAGCAGCATGATACTTGAAGAAACATCAAACATTAGCTTTTTACTAACAGCCTGGGGAAGGAGAGAAGGAAATATTTCAGTAGGCCATATAAGTGCTATGTTCCCTTAAAAGTCAGACAAAAGCAAAAACAAAAACATGATCTCAGTCTTTCTTTCTTCCTTCTGCTTCAGTTGTCCTAGAGCATATTTGAAACTAACCAGGCTAAATAAATAAATAAATAAACTCTGCATTATTTTTACCAAGTAGCACTGTATCAGATCCTGCCCAGTCTCTTTTAGCAATTTTGCTGGATATCACTGATACACGACCTGAGAACACAGACAAGGTGTTAACTCCTTACCACTCATAATGACTGATTTCCTCATTTGCTCTTGAGAGCAGATTTCAGAGTCTCGTATCAGGGAAGGCTCTTTACAGAGCCTGCATGTGCATTTAAGCAAGCCCCAGTGACCCCTGCTGATTTATTTACAATTGTAACATTCCTATGGTTTTAGCAATTTTAACCTTTGCTGACCTCTAATTTGGGCCTAGTTACAAAGTTTAAGTCAGAAATAAAGTGCAAATATGTAGCAACAAGTAATATCAGGATGGAGCCTACTGAAGTCTTAGAGAGTAGCCAGACATATTGTTAATTTAATGTTATAATAATATAATTCCTTTTAAATTACACTTATATAGGCACAGTGTCTGTACTCTTCCAACAAGAGCATTGCCGCTGTGTAAATTCTCACTCCTCACTCTGCAAGTGGTGATGTACAAATGAAAGCGTAGAAGACAATAGAACCATTTCAACTAAAAGAGACTTCCAGTAGTCATCTAGTACCAGCATTTGAAGCAGTTTCTATTATTTAATAAACTGTATAATATCACTGGAACTGCAGAAAAACAACCCCAGATGGTACTGAGGCAGAGGAGAGTGAGAAAGAGATGGATGGATCTGAGAAGAATTAAAATTTGTGAGAGGAAAAAGAGCATATGAAGGTATGTATACAGGTATATAACACGTACATGTACGTGTCTATATATACTTTCATACCTACATCACTGGGTTATGAATATTTCTTGTATACACCATGTTTACCTCGTGTGTATTGTTTCAGAAACATACCATATGAAACCTCTTACAGGGTTCCCCATATGCTATACTCAAATACTTGAATTTTAATTTCAGAACAATTTGGCTGGTAACGTTTACAGAAGTGGTTTGGATAGGCTGGAGTCCATTGTCAAGGACAGAGGAAAAGATGTTGTGACAGTAAAGAAGCAAAATCGATAGGAATCCAAGTGCTTTATTTGTGAATTTATAGAAAATTTCATCTCTCTGAAATACTAAACCAGTGACAGTCTGCAAGGCTTGGCACAACGAAAAATTGAACTAAAGGCCAATTATAATTTCCTGACTTCAAGGTTTAATTGAATCCAGTAAATTCTGCTAAGTGTTAACCTTGGATCCCCCCGTGTATGATCCTCTACAGACTCAAGTTTTCTTATCATCAGACACAAATGCTTGTCTTTAATTCTCGAAACAGTATAAGCCTATTTTCCACAGGTCTCCCACTGGTAAAATCTGCCTGGCATTGACAGCCACTTTCTTTACCTCAGTGGATGTGGTCCCAAACAAAAGGCACATAACTTTCCCTGTGCCAGTGCTCTCCTTGTACCGGCAAAATAGAAGAGGGCTGACTTGTAAGAAACAACCACCAGAAATTTTTTACCTTTTCCAAGTTCTCCGTGGCCGTCTTCTCCAGTCTGTTCTCAAAACATGACACACATACTAAAAGAAATTTAAGAGTATAAATGACAATCAGACTAATTTACTGAATTTCTCTATTTTTATTCCTTTCATCAAGCATATCATCTCAGCACTTTTGTTTTGCTTTTGGGATAGAGGTAGGGCTCTGAGATATCTAGTAACAATTTCAAGAGAACATCACAGTAAAACCAACGGTAGAAGATAATAGTTAATAAAAAGCTGTTGGAAACTTGATGTTTTTCCTCCAATACTAACTCAGGCTATACCTTCCACAATGCTTTAAAGTAAAACCTGGACTACTCCATAAAATCTATTGCAAATAAGACTATTTTACAGAAAGAATGGTGGGGGGAGGAGGGGGGAGAGGGAGGGAATGGGGAGAGGGGCAGGGGAAAGTGTGAACTGTCTGTCCTCCTAGTCCGATATTCACTCATTTGCTTTGTGCAGTTTGCTTATTCTGTACAGTTGAATGGTTATTTGCAAGCACCTCACTAAAACAGCACACGACACTGTCCTGAACTCTCAAGCAGCCAAAGGTAAATATTTAAAATTCTCAGCATGCTACAGTGGCATTGCAATTACCGTGAACTTCAGAAACACTGTCCTGCAAGGATGAGAAAGGCCGTGTCTCAACTCTCTTGTGCAATGTAGTGGCTCTTAAAAGAGCCTTTAGGATGTGGGAGAANATCTCGCGCACCAGGCGCTGGAAGGGCAGCTTGCGGATCAGCAGCTCGGTGGACTTCTGGTAGCGCCGGATCTCGCGCAGCGCCACCGTGCCGGGCCGGTAGCGGTGCGGCTTCTTGACGCCGCCCGTGGCCGGCGCGCTCTTGCGGGCCGCCTTGGTGGCCAGCTGCTTGCGGGGCGCCTTGCCGCCCGTCGACTTACGTGCCGTCTGCTTCGTGCGCGCCATCGCTCACGGGAGAAGTGCAGCAGCCGCTCACAACCGAAGCGACGAAATAACCCCGCGGCACTGCCTCGGCCGCTTTTATGGACTGTTTCTGCTCTCTGATTGGCTGCCAGGATCGCGCCGTTTCTATTGGCTACTTTCAAATTTGAAAAGCCCGCCTCGAAAGCGCGCGCGTTTAGCAACGGACGTCCGCTCTCAGCCCTCCCCGGTCTCGCGCCCGCCGCTTTTGTTTCTGGGGTGGTCTCTCCCTTATCACAATTTTTACAGTCTACCTCAAAAATGAGACATTTAGGGAGAAGTGCTCCAACAGGAAATGAGAAATTGCAGCTTATGCTGACCTGAATGCATAGAATATTAGGTTTCTTCTTTAATGGCCCTTTTTATTTATTTTTTTTTAATAGGAATCATAACGGTATTTTGGGGCTTGGATTTTTGTTACTTTGGGGTGCATGGGGTTGTGTATTGTGAGGGAGTTTTGGGGGGGGAGGCTCGGGTTCCACTTGGTGTTACTTTGATCTGGTAGGGTAAATGCTTTGGGAATGAAAATTACTGCAAATGAAAGTTTTCTAATCCAAGAAGGAGTGCTTTCAAAATAACCGAATCTTTCAGTATGCGAACTTCTTAGATTGCTGATCAAATACAGCACAGCATAAGGTGCATTTTCTATTTTCGTTACTGTATATATCTGCGATATTTTCCTCTCCGAGTGAGTTGTCATTGCAGCCCAAGCAGAGAAGGGCTTTCCGGTGAAAAGCTGACACGAGGTACGAAGAACCTGATTTGGGTCTGGCGCCCCAAATTACAAGTAAACGTATTTCTAACCTTAAACACAGCGGATGCAAAAATGATGGGCGATTTCCTACACACCACTATCAGTGGACAAAGGGGATCTTCCATTGACATTGAGAAGGACTTGGGAGCTGCGATACCTCTCCGATAGCATAACAATTGACATTATCATTTAGATATAAACATCTATCTACTTCTGCTACTGTTTACACAGTAAGGGGGAATAACTCCGCGCAAATGAGATGCCCGCAGGGAGATGTGTACATGGCTTTAAGCCGTCAGCACGAAACAGGAGACATCGTTTAGGTTGCTTTTTTATTTAGTTTTTCTTAGACAGCAATACTCGCAAACTTGTAACATTCAACAACTCGCTACAGGCTGTATTCCCTGACTTCAACTAGGACGGCCTTAGTACCATTAGCAGCGCGTTTTTCATCAAGCAGTTACTAAGTAGCTTTTTTCATACATGGCAAACATTAGGTATCAAAAATTAGTACTATATACAATGAACTTAAAAATGGTAAGTTTTTTACTAACGTGAAAGCGACACAGCTCCTTTTCAGTTTACGTGTGCGGCTCTTAGAAGAGCCTTTGGGGTTTTTAAAAAATGGTCTGTTAACCGAAAGGACTTAGCCGCCGAAGCCGTACAGAGTGCGACCCTGGCGCTTGAGGGCGTAGACCACATCCATGGCCGTGACAGTCTTTCTCTTGGCGTGCTCCGTGTAGGTGACGGCGTCGCGGATCACGTTCTCCAGGAACACCTTGAGCACACCGCGCGTCTCTTCGTAAATGAGCCCCGAGATGCGCTTGACGCCGCCGCGCCGAGCCAGGCGGCGGATGGCCGGCTTGGTGATACCCTGGATGTTATCGCGCAGCACCTTGCGGTGGCGCTTAGCTCCACCTTTGCCAAGGCCCTTACCGCCCTTGCCACGACCAGACATCCTGCTTCTGCTGCTGCCGCCGCTGCTGCTGTGAGCTACTGCTGCCCGCGCCGCAGACTTTATACGGTGCAGTCCGACCTGGTTGAGAACTGCAGCGAAAAGGGGGCGGGGTTCCCGCCAGTTTTCCCTGTCTGCGTCACCCATGATGAAGCATCGTTCGCTGTTACCTATTAGGGCGCTGTAAAGTCTGGCGAGTAAACCAAATAGACCTCCTCCACGAAAAAATTCCAACGACGTACATGATCATACAGTGGGAAAGCCTTCCCCCCCGCCTTAGATTTGTATAATTAATTTGCATATGTGTTCCTATTTTATTTTGTTGCACTGGCCGGAGTTGTTGAATTTGAATTACTTCAAATTCTCGTTATTTTAATGCTGTTGTTCATTAACACTGTTGGTTTATTAGTATTCAATGTGCTATAAACGTTTCTTCAAAAATTTAATCATTTGAGATCTCTAACATCTTTAAGGAATTTCCCACAGTATTAAGTTATATTGCTTTCTCCATTTTAATTTCCATCTCGCATTTCTTAAATATTCCAATTTTTCATGAGCAACCTTTTGTCTGTAAGCACATATTAACCAGAAGGTGGAATACAATTTTTTTTTATATTATACTTATATTAGTTTATGGCTTCTGCTAATTTTGCTCATTTTGAGTTACTGCAGGGGGGTAATTTTTTGTTTTTTAAATTTTTACAAAATGGCTTTTACTATAACTATGGACTTAAATTTCTGCTCCCTGATTAGTAAAAAAATCACTCTGCTTTTTACTAGAGATCTAGTAAAATTTTCAATTTTCTAGCTTTTCAAAGTTTTCCTTATTTTTTTTTTAAGTATCAATATCAATACTGCTAGGAAAAGATATTCTGAATTATCTTTTATGAAAGTCAGGAGTGGTCTTTTTCCTAGGATGTTCCAAATGTCATAGTGTAAAAATGTCCTAAGCTGGTACAGCTGATAGACTAGCACCTAAATAATATTTTTCTCTTGTCCTTTTATGTATGAAATGCAAATATAATTTCTACGTACTCTTTTAAAGTGTTCAATGTTAGAACATACAATTAGCAGCTTCTCTCTATCCTGTGACCAAACTGGGAATAAGCAGCTTCCCTCGGCCTATTTAATAATGAAGGAATTACAATTACATTCTATCACATAAAGAAGTGTTTTGCTCTCAATGGACATATTAAAAACATAAAAGAGGAGCTCATTATTCTGGCATCACAAATATTGTTTCTACTGCCACCCCTAGATGTTTTCTCAGTACCTATCAAATGTATGGCTTTTGGGGTGTGTTTTGTTTGGCTGGTTGGGTGGGTGGGCTTTTTGGGAGGAAGATAACAAATATGATTTATGTAAAAATGGTCTTCTCCCTATCTGTTCTGCACCACTTCAGAAAAGGTGTATATTGTGGGAATGGTCTCTGCTTTTCCCCTCTTCCAAAATGAAGCAACCATTGCACTCTCCTGAGCAGTTACTACTGTTGATCCAGCAGAGATATTCACAGCTTTTACCTAGGTTATAGAAACTGCAGCTTCCTGTTGCAGAGGTGCAGAAGAATTCATAGATAGAATGTGGAGTCTCCTTAGATTTTGGACAGTCCTAAGCATACCTTCTTTCTCTTCCTCGGGCAAGTGAACATGTGAGCTGAAATATGATTCTGAGTCTTAAAAAGTGTGTTATGCTGGCTACAGTTCTTGTTTATAATGAACTGACAGGTCACAAAACAATAAACAAATTCAAGCCTTTTCCTCTGTAACTACCCTAAAGAAGGATTCCATAGGAGAGTTTTATTTATTTGTTTGTTTCATTGCTTGAGTTGTGATTGGTTGTTGTTTGGGTTTTTTTTTTAATTTTGACTTGCTTCATTTAGTAGTGCCAAACTAGCAGCAGAACACCAAATTTCTGTATCCCTAACTTTCTGCTCTCCAATCCATACTTACCAGTGGCAGTGCTCAATCAATAGCACTTAAATTTTTGTTCATTTAGCACACACCTCGTCTAAGCAGATTGACAGTAAGATGTAATCAAGACATTAAATTTTGCAAAACAAAGGAAATCCGGGTCTCTAGTGTACTGAGAATTGCTGTCCGTTCCCATGGTTGTTTTGCACTCATCCTTTGTTTTTAGTTTGTAAGTTTTCAGATGCCTTTATTGTGGTCTGGTTTTGCATCCGCTAGGTAATGAAGGTGATGCTTTCTCATACCTGTCCAAACTCTAGCACAATATGATAGAGCTCTCATAGGATATTGTGTCTGTATCCATAACCTCAGGGTGAGCAATTAGAAGAATCAGTTATTAGTTTAATCCTGACTTTAAAAAAATCATTCATTGTATGCTACTAGTACTTCAGGGTTGGAATTTAGGTCAACATCAGGCAAAAAAAAAAATTGTCAGTCATTATATTTTAAGAATATGTGTAAATAAAAATCTAGAAATATGTTTGTACTTTCAAACAAATAGTTTTGAATTTAGTGTAAGTATTGGATAAGTTCTCATGTTCCTTGTTTTCCACCCACTGGCAGCTGGTGCTTCTTTCCCTCTTCAAAACATTCTCTGTCAGTCTCAAAGGAAAAATGGAATTGCAATATGTCCTCTGTGAATGAGACAGGTTGTACAGCTCCCTGCTTTGCACTGTATTCACTGCTCTTGTAATCTGCCATGCTGAAAACATAGATCTCATCTGGGCCATCTGGAGGAAAGAGATAAATTCTTCCCTTGTACTGAAGACCTGGGCACTTTTGATGGACCAGCACATCCCCGCAAGAGAGGAGAGCTCAGAGGAAAAGGGCAAAACCACAGTGAGCTGGAGGAATAATGTACTGGAAAGAAAACTGCACTTATTTCAACATCAGGGAGACTGAAGGGTTACCATGGTTTTAGACAAGAGAGCTGCACCAGTGAATCATCAGATTTCCTCAGAAGATTAGCAAAGACCAACGTCTTCCTGAGCAAGCCAGATGAAAATGAGGCGTGGGGAGGATGGGCTGTGTACATGTGAATCAGCCCAGCACAACTTGTAAAAGCTGGAGAACAAATAGAAAAGTTTGAAGATAGCAATGGTCTTGAGATGATTTCAACCAGCATATTCCTTCACAGGGACCGGAGGGGGGGGACATGGGGGGGAAGGACAGCATTGACATTGAGCATAGAGATACCAGTAATGAGAATCTCGTTTCCACAGTGATTCAGCTGTATATTGCAAATGTTTTATTATGCTTGGCTGCAATTTCAGTACGGTATCCTTCTGTTAATTAAAAATACAATCTAACATCAAATATGCTCATTAAGGAAATCTGGAATTAAACATTAAACTCTCCTCATATAATATCTGAAAGAACATGAGTGCAGAGTATTCAATATCTACAACATGGAGATGTGATCAGCTGGGACCTGCCTCTACATGAGACTGTAAACTACACAAGATCTGACTTCTTTGGCAGTCCTTAAGCTACTAAATCTACCCCAGTGTTTTTTGTTCTCTGTATCCACGTGCCCACATACCCCACCTTCACTTCAGCACGTAAGCTATGCTAGAAAGCTGTGCTTGCTAAAATAGAGCAGCCCACATCATTTTGGTAAGAAATCTTTTAAGCACAGAAAGCTTTGATTTTGAGACTGAGGCACGAAAGTCAATATTTGCATGTGTGGATTTACCATTTGGAAGGAATCTTCTGGCAGTAGCATGGGTGCCAAAATGCTTTATGCTGTCTAAGCAGAAGTAGCAAACATCACAAATTTAGTTTAATGACTGGTACATTGATAACTAATTTAGTGTTTTCCCCGCCTTTCCCTGATAATTCAGACAGTCAGAGGTGGAGACATCCTTTCTCATTCTTTTATTTAACCACTCCAGCTGGTCAGAGACAAAAGAGTTTGGGCTGTAGCCCTGGTTTGGACTGTTTCCAACCTCTTTCTTACTGCCAAATTCAGAAACTACACAGGGACTGATAAATCAAAAAAAGACCTCTGTAATGGTCCAGCATCTTAGGCTGACCTTTGAGGATGCAGTCTGCCATTCACGCAGAGTGGCTTACAAATCAGATGATCCACAGAGAGGCAGATTCTTCCAAAAATTGTCTTGTGGGCATGTTGTTTGAGACACTGTTGTGAAGAAAGCTTGCATGGGCCTCACCTCCATCACTCCATGCACAAGCTGAAGCCTTGCAGGCTCACTGAACAGCTGGAACAGCTGGTATAGCTGAAGAGGCCCATGAAAAAAAGGCTGTAGGACCTCCTAGATTGGGTTTGGGGTATTGGGACATTAATGAAATACCCAGTTCTTCTTATTAAGCTTTTTTAGGATTTTGGAGAGAAGGGACAGGGTCAATAACGTGTAAGTGGGAGCAAGGGCAACCATGTTGAGAAAATTCTGGCCATGGCCATGGCATTCCTGGGCTTCTCTCAGGAAAACACCAAAGGGTCTCTAACAAGTACTCCAGGGTGGCCTGTGGAGCTCCGAGCTCAGAAGCACACCATGCAAAATCTGCTCCTGCATTCTGGTAGAGGGACGGTAAACAGCAAGCCAGCTACTCAGCAATCCCAGCTGGCACAGGTGCTCAGGAGCTTTGCTTCTCCCAAGGCCTTACTCTTCTTTCTACACTGGAAAATGAAGCAGTACAGGTCTCACGATGCACTGTCCCTTGATTAAGCCAGAAATATGAATCCAGAAGGCATCGTAAGCACCATATTTTTTGAACAGCTGAGACTGAGTAGCTCCTCTTGTTGCCTGGGCTCATGCAGAGCTGGTCTGGGCAGTAAGTTTTTCAGCTGAACTCTGCCAACTTTTACGGAGCTGTAAGTACTTGAAAGCAGCTGAAGTATGCCTTGTCCAAATGGTCTCTCTGGGGCATAGTTTTCTAAGAGCAAATCTAATATGGACATCCCTGTAGGAATTTATTGAATATTGTATTGGGCTATCTGTTTCTGGAGGAAGCCAACTCTGAAAACTGGTGATGTGCCTTGTGTTAGTGACTCCAGAGACTACTGCTCTGCTCCGTTTTTGTTACAGTAATACCTGGTTGGAAAACCAGAAAACTCTAGTTGGAAACCCTAGCCACTTACAGGGATTTATTTATGGTTATTCTCTGGACAAAGCAGCTTGTCTTTAGGGATGCAGCAGTTAAGAAAGTCACCAGAATGTCCAGGTCCTGTCCAGGTCACACCAGTCATTACCTGGGCCATGCTGATGCAAGCAGCAGGCAAGTGTCTTTATGTGAGGAATTTGGCACTTCTCTTTGACAAACTGCACAAGATTTCTGTTGGCCCATTGGCCTGGTTACCTCAAGTTTATTTAAGTCCCTTTTATCTGAAAGTATTACTTTTTACTCTGTCTACCCTTCTTCGCTCGGTGTTATCCACACTAAGTGTATATCCTCTCTCATCACCCAGGGTGTTCCAGAAAACACTAAATAATACCAGCCCTGGAGCATTGTTTTGATTGCCGCTTGTCTGCAGATACCGAGTTGTTAACTGTAGCCCTTTGACCCTGGGCTACAGACAATTTTCAAATATCTAAGAGCCTGCAGATCCTGTCTGTAGTCCCTGTGATCCCAAACAAGAACACTTGGGAGACAATTCCAAAAATATCATGAAGCGTCAGGTGTATTGCATACAGCATTCCTCCTTTGTCCACACAGATACTCTTTAATTAACAGTTCTGTGATAATTACCTATACCTAGACATGAGCAATTTTTGTTGCACTCCATCCACTGTCAAGTCAACAGAACCCATTTTATTTCTGGGAATTACTCAGTCACTCTGTTTCTTGGAGACCCTGCTGTCACTCCATATAACATTTTCTTCTCCAATTACAAGTTATTTCCTTACTGCTAATTTGCTGTGAAGAACATCAGTTCCTGTATCTTCTACAATGTATAAGGAAAAATTACTTCCTTCCTCATCATGTTTTAAGTGTTTAAGAAGAAACTTTAGTTTTTCAGCATTCTCTTTCAGTCAGGGCACTTCAATAATATATGCCTTTTCATCAGGGAAGAATTTTTAGACCTCTGACAGTCACTGTTTCTCTCTTCTGTATATTGACTTATTGTTCACTTCTCATTACCTGAAATTTGGAACTAAAAACTAGGCCTGAAGCTCCAATAGCTCCAAATAGGAGTATACCTTTCCTGACTACAGAGGAAGATCATCTTCACCTGTCTTACAGAAGGATTCACTGTGTTCCTTTTCTACTAACATACTGGCTTTGATTCATTATCAAGATATAATTATAATCTGAAGATCCAGACCTACTCAGGTGCTTGTCAACTCCCGCTGACAGTAGCAGTTTTGCAATATTTCTTACTATTTGTAAAACTGATATAGTTTATGCCAAATGAAGAATCTAACAGGTTTCTTAAGACAGAGTCTCTTACCCAGCATTTTTCAATACATAAAATATCCTCCACCATTTTAATTATTTTTCCTAGTTGGTACTCACAGTATTTACATACAAGCTCTGTAGACTTTAACTCAGAGCATAAATAAAATTATACCAGGCCTAGGACTGATCCCTGCAGTCCCAGGCTGTTTGAGAATGCAGTTTAATTTCATAGTTGACAAACATAAACATTTATATACAAATTTCTACCCTGGTTTATGTTTCTGCTGGACCAAATATTCCTGATTTTTATTTTCATTTCTAATACATTTCTAAAATGAAACTGAGAGAAAATCTGTAGGGTATCAGCAAGTTCTAGAGAAACATTGCATCCTGTACTGAAACTCTTCCTAAAATCAATTTTGGAAAAAGCCTATTAAACATGGTTTTCACTTCTTCCCTTATATCTGTTTTAAGTATTGTAAATTCTAATTTTTAGTCATATGTTCCTTGAATTTGTTTGACCTTGTAACTGGTACAACTCAGCATCAAAGGGTTATCCCTTCCCCAGTGTGTGCTGAGTCTGTAAACCTGAGAAATGCATTAATCTGTAATCCAAAATGCCTGACTTTGTACTTAGTTCATGGTCGTATTCTTCAGATACCTAAAGAGTAAGAGAAGTTGCATAGGCTGGGGGCATAGCTGGGTCTGCAGCACATTGCCCCAGGAAAACTTTCAGCTTCCTATTTCCCTCCACTCAGCATGAAGGGCTGGAATTACCTTTGATAGTTTAGGAAATGGCATCAAATAACTTGTGCATCCTGGGTCTTACTGAAGGGGTAGGGCAGAGATTTTCTGTATTGATGGCATCATTTCAATTTGCATTTCTGACTGAATCAGAATTTACAGCCTCCATCACAAAAAAAAAAAAAAAAAAAAAAAAAATTAAAAAATTGACTGTGTTGTGCACCTGGGAAGATAGACAGCATGTCACATAGTTTCAATTACCACATTCCAGTTCTTTTCAGGCACTCTGTAAAAGTTACAGGTAGGGCTACACTTCCATATTTTTGCATGTAGATCCCTATATTTCTTCATCCTTCTGCACTTACCTTCTTCCCCTTTTTCTTCAACTGAAATCAATACGAAGTTAGTTGGTCTGCAGAATAAAGTAACAGAATCCTGCTCATAACTGAGATTCCTAAGTATAGTAACCCTACTAATAATAATGATAATTCTCAGTCCCAGGGATGGATGAGGAGAAGTAAAATTTGATTATAAGAGGATCTGTGATCCAAAGGCTTTAAGAAGCTGGGAGGAATATTTTGAAGCATTAGGCTGTCATTATATGGGGAAAAAAGGAGATTAGGGTGGTCATTCATTAAAATGCACAGCCTTTTTTGCTATTTGGCAAACATTTAGCAGTTACAGCAGAGGAGTTACCTCTTTGATCAGTCACTTTTCGATCACTCCAGACTGTAGGAATTGAAGTTTTGCTGAGACTCTAACTAGCCTTAACACATCCTTCAGTCATATACAGCATGAGCACCGAGCCAAATCAGAGTTGCTCACACTCAGCTTGAAAAGCTTTGAAACTAAGGAGTGTGAGACAGGTTACAGTGGTTTTTGAAGCTGTCTCTACTGAACTACCAAAATTTAAAAAATCTTGAGAGTGTCATTTAGGGTTAATCAATATATAGGCTTCACAAATTAACCCAGAGAAGGCCTATGTGCCAAACAGTACTGAGGGAAATAATTGTTTCCCTCCACTAGACACTGGTGAGAGAAACTGGAGTTCTGTGTCCAGTTCTGGCCTTCCCAGTGCAACAGAAACGTGAACATAACTGGAGTGGGAGCAGTGAAGGGCCACGAAGATGATGAAGGGACTGGAGCATCTCTCACATGATGAGGGTCTTATTAATGTGTTCAGATATCCTATAGGGGGAACAGAAGACACAGATCCAGTTTTCTTAGAACCGCCCAGGAAAAGAGGCAATGGGCACAAACTGAAACACAGGAAATTCTACTTAAATGTAAGAAAAAATTTTTTGGAACCTGCTTCCGAGAGAGGTTTTAGTGTTCCCCTGCTCTAGCTGACCCTTCTTTGAACATGGCCAGGACCTACAGCATTAGGTGTTAGATTAAAAGATGAGATAATTTTTTTGGAAATGTGATTGCCGTAACGCTGAAATAACTGTCACTGTATTTTTGTTAACTTAGTTGAAGTATAACTAAAAGGATATAGGCTCTTTATTACTCTATGACACGTTGAATTTTCCCTACGTATGAACTTTGCAGTTGCTGAATCAGTATCATCAATATAGTTTCAGCACGATAGAGACCTGACTAACGTCTTTTGATCGTGTTATGGTGTTTTTATTACTATTATTGAGAGGGATTACCTGAATGTCTGCAAAATTATTATTTATGCAGAAGATAGCCTGCTTCAGTAAAAAAAGGGCCAGTTTCTCTGTATCTTCACCGTCCTAACTACAGCAACTGTATTTAAATGAGTGTAGGCTTTCAGCTAAATTTGTCTAATCAGCTTATCTGGATTGCTCTCCTCCTGCAGTCTAAATATCTTATTTGCCTTTATTTCTCTAATGTCTTATCTTATCTGTTTCTCCTCCCTGGGAAGCTTCTCTCTTGACAAGAAAAAAAAAAGTTAAGTATTTTCTCTACCATACAGTTTTAGGAATGTAAATGTAAACGTATGTAAACTATTTTTGTTTTGAAGATCCTCTCACTAGAAAATACTCTGTTATTTTATAGGTTCCTCTGTAATCCGCACTAGCACCTACATGGCTGAGCAAGGAAGCCAGGGCATGTGTGTGAGGATGCATGGGAATGAGGACATGTTTTAGGTGCACATTTAAAGAGGGCATAACAAATTGGTTTGAGTTCCTCAGCAAGAGATAAATAGAGACTACAGTTGTACAGGGTGCTTGGAAAGAAAATCAGGGAGAATAGTGAAAAATGTTTGCTGTTTAATTAAGTATTAAATGAGCCACATTTAAATATAACCTCTTCACGTGGAAACTGCAAGCAATTTTTATTACCAGCTCACACTCTCAAAATTTTATTTATTTTCAAGTAATTTTGTTGGACAGAAAGAAAATTTCTCTGTCTGGTTGAAAAACTGTTCCATAATCTACCACTGATTTGATAAATTATGTGCTCAGATGTTTGCTTTGCTTTGTCTTTTTCTCTTATCAGTAAAATACCCATGGCAATGTCAATACTATTTGTAATGACCAGTCTCTAAAACAGGATAATTTTTATTATGGTTCAGTGTTGCACTTAACAGCTATTTCCAGCAGTGCAAACTTGAAAATTGCTCAAAGCTCCTGACAAGTTTGTTTTACCCAATTAAGTAGAAAATGTCATTGCTTGGCCCAGAGTCCGGGAATAACCCTAAAAAAGCCTCCGCTTTTCATACTACCTCATGTTTCTAAATCCCCTCTCTTTAAAAAGACAAAAAAAAATATATCGCCTTCTCCAAAATGGATTCTGAGACCAGGAACATTTTGTCTTCTTGGAAGTAGGTCAGGGATAGTTCTCTGTGCAGATAAGAGCCAGTGTGACGGTTAAGGAAAAGATACAATAAAGGATGCTGACACACAATGCCGGAGGCCACCTGCCAAGACTTCCAATGTCTCAGGCTACTAGGAAAAAGCAGAGGACTTCAGAAGCGCAACTCAAAATAGGGAGCAGGGAACACAAAGATTTATAGGGATGCACCCAGAACGAAAAGTGAGAGAAGTCCTAAATTCTACCCTTGATATCCTTAAATAACAACCTCCACAATCTTCTTCATACGCTTTCCTTACAAAAACAAAACAACAGCAGACAAACAAACGAACCCCCAAAACATCCAGAAACGTTCCTGTGCCTTTAAAACTTATCCCAGAGTAGGGACAGCAATCCTTTCGTGCTGCAGGTGGAGTTCTAGTGACTGCGCTACTTAGGGAGCGAGATCGACGATCTCACATCACTTTCTACCTTGTGTCTTTATCTCTAACCCGCGGCCTGTTAATGGGAGAAGGGAAGGAAACCTTTCCGCTCCTGATGGACTGAGAACTGGTTTACTAAAAGCGACCTTGAAGGGAAACTTGCCCGAATGTGTGAATGTGAGGGAGGTGCCAAGAGGACGCACCGCCGGGGCTAGAGCTGCATTCTTGCAGGAGCCGTGACTGTCCACTCCCAGTTGCTCCCAGCTTCTTGACCACTTTCAAGTGTAATAAACCAATCACAGAGCTCTAACACTGAACTGTCAAAGCTGCAGGGATTAAAGCACATTAACCATCGTACAGTCTTTGTTCTCTGAAGAATGTGCATCACAATAAACAGACCCGGATAGATGACAACACTTCCCGGCTCTTTTGTATCACTTACAGTCAGATACTGCTTTATCTGTGTTCATCTAAACTGGAAAATATGCATAATGCCCTCATCCTACCACAACCAGCTACTTTTTTACCTCTCAAATATTTATACTGTGCATCCGACTTGCCACGCTGAACTTTCAAAACCTATGGCTACTGTGGACTTGGTCTAGTTGTTTATGTGGGAGCAATGTCCTGCTCACGAGAAGCAGGGCAGGTTTCACAGCCCACTTCAATACACCTTTCAGTCTGTTTTTTTACTGTGGAGTACTGACAAGCCCAATTTTTTCCAATTTCTGCTTTCTGTTCCTCTCCTTCAAAGTATTTATTACCTCACCTGCAAGCAAGCACAACAAAATAAAAATAGAAATAAAAGAGAATATTGAAGAGTCACAGTTCACTGTTTTCACTTGTAATTCAAATGTATCTAATGTATCATTGCCATTTTAATCTATCTCGTTTCAATTAAAACTGTTTGCTATCAAGTATAACTTTATTGTGTCTTCAACATTCAGTGTATCAAAATACATGCCAGGGCCCTTTGTAGCATACCTCATGCCATTTTGAATCTGAAATTTATCCATGCTAGAAAAGATGTTCCTTTGTTGAAACAGCCCACTGACGTTTTGTGTGACAAATTTTCACAAAGTACAATGAGGTAAAATATTAAATTTGATCTTAATCTGTTCTTTCAAACCAAGGGGGAAAAAACCTGGCTGCTTTGTAATTAGAAATCAATTGAGGCTTTTGTCCTCTGACCTAATAAAAAATTAACGCAAACAATTCATTGCAGTCCTTAAAAATTTTAATTAATTTCTGTTGTCACTTTATAAGACTCAATAATTAGGCTGGATTATGGTAATTAAAACTGATTCTGATTTATGAGGATTCCCTGAAAATTATTTCAATATTCTTAGTCTTGGGATGGAAACCTCTATAGCGAGTTTTTACTTTTCCTTTAAAGAAAAGAATTGGAGGAATATGAAACCTATTCAAAAAAACTCCAAACAAACAACCAAAACACAAAACACAACAGTCAGTGTCCAAATATTTATAAGTAGTATTGAAACAGAAGCATTCTATTTATGAAGGCCAGATTTCTACAGTATTTAAATTTTTGGGTGATAACTGCTGCTTCAGCTGGCTCCATAATTGTTTAAGTAGCATATAATACATATTACTGTATCTATACCTGAGAGATATTTTTCCTCTCCATGTCTGCCTCTGATGTTTGTAAATCATAAAGAATAGCATCCACTATTGTAACCAAGAAAGAGTTAAAATAGCAGTTTATCTGGGATTTCTAGGCATTAACCAAGCATTAACAGCTTCATTTTACAAACAGACTGTTTGTAAAAAATCAAAATCTTTCTATCCACTTATGGAACACCACACAAAAAACAAAACAAAACAACACAAAAAAAAAACCTAACAAAAAAAGCAGAGCCCTGGAAAGTTCCAAACACTTTTCAACAGTATATATGTTCCTCTGAAGGTCTCTTCCTTTCCCAAAACAAGAAAATCTGTTGAAATACTGTATCCTTAATAGTTAAAGATATGGTTAAGAGAGCCGAATCTTTATCCATATTCAAAGCTCAGCCGTGAAATTGTGTTACTTCCTTGTCTTTGAAATCAATTTACGACAAAAATATTCAAGCTGCCCACTCGGTTTCTGTCCTAATCTGGAGAAAACCCTCCAAAGAGTAAGCCTGCATTACGAGGAAGACTTTTTATCTACGTGTTTTATTTTAATTTAGAAGGAAAAACAAAAGTTTGCCGTTCCCGGGGTCTCTCTGGCTTCACAACGCGGGGTTAAAAACAGCTTTTCTCTCCCATCTGTCGTCCAAACAGCAAGAAACTTGCCCGAATGAAAGTCCACCGTCTTCTCTTCACTCTCCGAAGAAACTGGGGTGATTTTGCGGCCCTAGTTTTACGAAAAATATGAATTTATAACTCCGAAGAAACACAGACTCGGAGGAGGAAAAGCTCTTCCTGGCTAACAGTTAGGCGGGCTCTGCAAAGCACCAATCACAGATCACCGCTTCGCTATAAATTCAGGCATCGGGGTTACTGTAGCCCAATTACTTTCTTTTGATTAGGAAGAAGTCTCTGCAGCGATGTCGGAGACCGCTCCCGCCGCCGCTCCCGCTGTCGCGGCCCCCGGCGCCAAGGCCGCCGCCAAGAAGCCGAAGAAGGCGGCGAGCGGCTCCAAAGCCCGCAAGCCCGCGGGGCCCAGCGTCACCGAGCTGATCACCAAGGCCGTGTCCGCCTCCAAGGAGCGCAAGGGGCTCTCCCTCGCCGCGCTCAAGAAGGCGCTGGCCGCCGGCGGCTACGATGTGGAGAAGAACAACAGCCGCATCAAGCTGGGGCTCAAGAGCCTCGTCAGCAAGGGCACCCTGGTGCAGACCAAGGGCACCGGCGCCTCCGGCTCCTTCCGCCTCAGCAAGAAACCCGGAGAAGTGAAGGAAAAAGCCCCCAAGAAGAGAACTGCTGCAGCCAAGCCCAAGAAGCCGGCGGCTAAGAAGCCCGCCAGCGCCGCCAAGAAGCCGAAGAAGGCTGCAGCGGTGAAGAAGAGCCCCAAAAAAGCCAAGAAGCCGGCAGCTGCCGCAGCCAAGAAAGCAGCCAAGAGCCCCAAGAANACCCCAAGGAGGCCAAAAAGGGCTCCAAAGCCGAAAAAAGCGGCGGCAGCAGCGAAGAGCCCGGCTAAGGCAAAAGCGGTGAAGCCCAAAGCAGCCAAGCCCAAGGCGGCCAAGCCGAAAGCAGCGAAGGCGAAGAAGGCAGCGCCCAAGAAATGAAGTGTTGAAGTGGAAATACTTTCAAACCCAACGGCTCTTTTAAGAGCCACCCACTATTGTCCCCAAAAGGGCTGATACACTCCGTCACTGAGCTCCGTGTCTGCAGCAGAGCTGACTATTCGCCACTATCCGTGTGGGACGTTCGTCTGTGGAGTGGATGGGACGCTAAACTTCCGGCCGTGGTTTTACCCTAAGACTTGGAAAAAAAAAAGTTTTCATTCCCCGCGAAAACCCTTTCTAAAGGCTGCCTTTTTTTTTTTTTTCCTTTTTTCTTTTTTCTTTTTTTTTTTTTTTTGAGCACCGCAAGTAGGTGTCTATGTTAAAGGGACTGCTTAAGGGCGGGTACCTTTTTGGGGCGTGGAGGTTTCTTTCGTTGCTCTAAATCAGCGCGATTCCTAACAGCACGGATGCGACTGCCACACCTCTCAGTGACTGTAGTACGGAACTATCAGCACGGCTTCTCCGCTTCCTTGGCAATCACCTTTCTGCTTGCCAGCGCTGGCGTGGGGCAGGTCTTAATTTCTGCGTGATTTGACCGACCTACTTTTTCGAGGAGGCGATTGCCGGGGCAGGAGGCGGGGAGAAGTCACCAGCGTTCCTCTTCCGCTCCCTGCCGGGCTGGTGGCGGCGCAGGCGGCGCGGCAGCAGCTCGGCCGGGCAGCTGTCCCGAGCCCTGCGGGCGGGAGCGCAGAGGTGGAGTCGCGCAGAGCTCCGTGCGGAACGGAGGGGGGAAGGGGGGAAGGGCTGCCCGGCGCCGCTTGTGATTGGCTGCTGGGAGAAGCCGCAGCCGCTCATTGGCCCGTTGGGAAATTTGGAAAAGCCCGCGCTGCAGGGGAAGGGGAGGGAGAAGGGGGGGGAGTGGAGGGGGTGGAAAAAGGGAGAACGAGGTGGGCGCGGAGCGCTGCCCGCGCTGGCTCCGTGCCTACCCGTGCTCCCGGGTTCCCGCATTCCGTGGTATCTCATCCCGCTAAAGTGTCTACCCCATCTCAGATGTTGTCGCTTCCCCCAGTCCTTTAGTCCTTGCCTTCTCATACACAAGGCAAAATGTTTCAGTTTAAGACCATTCCGAAACAACTATACAAAAAATGATGAGGGTCGATTATTTTCCCCTCACACTTTCTAAAAAATTTATTTTACTTTCATTTTCTTGAAGCCTGTTTGCTAAGTTAACTAAAACACCTAATCTGGACAGAATTATAGTCTCTCACCTTTACTGTAAGAGACTTAATCCTGTTTCCATTTGTTGAAAAACTATTTAAACGCTTACATTTATGAATAGGGAATACATTTGGTATGGCTTTAGTTACGAAATAGTCAAGAATTCCGCGATTTTAAATAAAAAAATTAAATAACCGATTAAACGTTTGGGTCAAATTCTACCTACGACTTCTTAATTGAATTTCCATACCTAAGAAAGCTAAAGTACTGTGTAAAAGCTCTTTTACTGAAAAAGTGGGTGGCTCTTAAAAGAGCCTTTGGGTTGAAAGTGACGGTCCGAGACGCCCTACTTGGAGCTGGTGTACTTGGTGACAGCCTTGGTGCCCTCGGACACGGCGTGCTTGGCCAGCTCGCCGGGCAGCAGCAGCCGCACGGCCGTCTGGATCTCCCGCGACGTGATGGTGGAGCGCTTGTTATAGTGCGCCAGGCGAGACGCCTCGCCGGCGATGCGCTCGAAGATGTCGTTGACGAAGGAGTTCATGATGCCCATGGCCTTGGACGAGATGCCCGTGTCGGGGTGCACCTGCTTCAGCACCTTGTACACGTAGATCGAGTAGCTCTCCTTGCGGCTCTTCTTGCGCTTCTTGTCGCCCTTCTTCTGCGTCTTGGTCACCGCCTTCTTGGAGCCCTTCTTGGGCGCGGGGGCGGACTTAGCCGGCTCAGGCATCTTAGCAGCGCCTTTTCTCTCGGAGAAAGCTCAGCACACAAAATGGCCGCCGTGCCCGCTATTTATAGAGATGCCGTATGCAAATTCCAGGCCTCAGCGCCGTGCAACACGATTGGTTCTTCCTGTGCCGGGCGTGTCTTTGTCGCCGATTGGTCAGAATAGGATCCGTCCGCTCATTGGTTCTCTCAGCAGCGACCGGTTCCAGCCAATCGCCGAGGGCTCATCCCGCCCAGGGAAGCGATAAAAAGGGGCGGAGCGGTTGCGTCAGCGTGACAGTGCCGTCTGAGCAACGGGGTCTGGGTCTGTGTCTTGTCTGGTGCTAACAAGATGTCTGGTCGCGGGAAGCAAGGAGGCAAGGTCCGGGCTAAGGCTAAGTCGCGCTCTTCGCGGGCCGGGCTGCAGTTCCCCGTGGGTCGCGTGCATCGGCTTCTACGAAAAGGTAACTACGCGGAGCGGGTGGGCGCCGGAGCTCCTGTCTACATGGCGGCCGTGCTGGAGTACCTGACGGCCGAGATCCTGGAGCTGGCGGGCAACGCGGCCCGCGACAACAAGAAGACGCGCATCATCCCCCGCCACCTGCAGCTGGCCATCCGCAACGACGAGGAGCTCAACAAGCTGCTGGGCAAGGTGACGATTGCGCAGGGCGGCGTGCTGCCCAACATCCAGGCCGTGCTGCTGCCCAAGAAGACTGAGAGCCACAAAGCTAAAAGCAAATAAATTCGGCGAGCAAAACTTCTCAGACTTTGCACGACGTAATATTTTAAACCAAAGGCTCTTTTCAGAGCCACCCACACAATCAAAAAAGAGTTGTATTGCTTTCTCGGCAACGGTGCTCTGGTGCTGAGGCCTCAGTGGTATTTTTATTAAGTCAAATTAGTTGCTGTGTTTTTAAGACCTGGTTTTTCCTGGGGCCTGATAGATTTGTTTTCTAACTTGTGTTTTGTAATTACTACTAGTATTGTAACTTTTTTTCCATTATAATAAGTAAGAAATTTGCTGTTCAAGATTCTGTATAGCTTTCATGGTTCCATAGGTTACTTGGGGCATAAAATAGGAGAGGGTGGCTAAAGCACGGGTGGGAGTGGCAAAAGCTATACAGCATAAAGGTAAACCGGAGATCATCCCAAACCCAATATGTAATTTCATCTAACAATGTAGAAAGGATTTATTCATCCCCTTTGAATGCCTCCATTCCTGCAAAAATGTAAAATTCCCTACAAATTAAATTTATGTAGAAATAAAATGAAGAATGCCTTAGGAAAAATAGGTTTTTGAGCTAATCTTTACTTAGACTTGTACTCTAAAGCAACAGTGTAGCACTGTTTTATTCAGGACCGCCTTGTAGTGCTAGTATGTTTTAATTTTAGGAAACGTTTTCAAATTTTCTACCCTTAAGTTCTCTTGTTCACTGCTACTCCTCTGGTTGCATCAGTTAACAGTGAGCAATCTTACTGAGTTTTCTGTATTATTAGCACAAATATCACACAAGATCAAAACCTTAAATCTCTATTTATTAATATAAATTATGAGGAACACTGGCTGATTGGTCTTGCTAGGATATTCCCAGAACCTTCCATCTAATGGTGTGTAGCACACTGCATTGAGGTGATTGGTCTCTGCTGCACCTCAGCTCTCTCCATCCTCTGGAAAGAAGAAGGAGTGCTCTGGGCTTGGGGGCAAGGCAATACTCCCACCCTGCCTCTCCTTGCCACCCCCAAGCTGTAGCCGAGAGGCTTTTTAGGCAGCATTGTGCCACGGCTACAGTGGGACATCAGGGATCATCCGTGGAGAGAAACATAAAGAAGAGCCCTGCTGGAGCACCAGACTCATGTTTTGTAGTGATGGTATCTATGTCTAAAGGTTTTGTTTGTAAGTGGACACATTTAGGGTTGTAGTGGTTTTCTAATGCTGTTTTATTGATCATCGTTTGCTTCAACTAAATATCTCCTGGCCCTTATATTTCTCTTCCTTAAAAACTGCAAAGGTAATTAAAATTTTATTTCAACGTGCATGAGCCTTTTGTAGTTAGTTTCCAGAAGAGATTTCTACGTATGTGTTTGTCAGAAAATTTCCGTCTCAGAATGGTTCGGATTGGAAGGGACCATTAAAGATTATCTTGTCCAAAGACCCTGCTGTGGGCAGGGACACCTTTCGCTAGCCCAAGTTGCTCAAAGCCCCATCCCACCTGACTTTGAACATCCTCTAGGGACAGGGCACCCACATTTTCTCTGGATAACCTTGTCCAGTGTCCCACAAGCCTCACTGAAAAAATTTCTTACTTACGTCCAATCTAAATATAGCCTCTTTCAGCTTACAATCATTGTCCTTCCACCTGTCCCTACAGGCCTGAAAGGAGGTTCTTCTGTATTGAAAGTCTGCTATAGGGTTTCCCCAGAACCTGCTTTTCCCCTGGCCAAATGACCACAACTCTCTCAGCCTTTCTTCATGGGAGAGATGACCCAGCCCTCAGATCATTTTTGTGGCCCTTCTCTGGACCTGCTCTGACAGATTCATGTCTTTCTTAGGTCAGAAGATCACAGAGCTGGATGTAGTGCTTCAGGTGGGATCTGAGGGGACCTGAGTAGAACAGGAGGAATCACCTCCCTCAACCAGCTCTTCAGGCTGCTTTTGATGCAGCCCGGGTTCTGATGGGCTTTCTGGGCCACAAGTGTGCATCTGGATCAGACCCCTGGAATTCCAGAGAAAGGCCACGGGGTAGAGGTATCTAAGCAGGAGTTGGCTTTCTCTGTGGACAAACTCCTGTATGTGGAGGTCAGTTGGTACCACAAGAGGGTCCCATCCTCTGAGTGTGGAGCTAAGCCCAGTATATCCCTCCAAATTCATGTCATCTGACCAGGAATTCATTATTTGCTTCAGAATTTCATTCCAAATACGTCTTATTACACTTGTTCGTCTTCTCACCTCAATAACTGGAGTTTCATCCTCTGGGATACTTAGATACACTCCTTAACCCTCCCTAGATTTGTTCTTAGCCAGTAGTGGTTTTTCCAGTTGCTAACCCTGTGTTGCCATCAACACTGATGCCTTGTAAAATGTAAAAATCCTATAAATCAGATGGATTATATGGTAGGAGTTCTGGAAACTCTCCTGGTATTAAAGACAGCTTTCAAGCAAATTCCAGTGGATGAAAGAATGCAGCTAAGCAAGTTTAATTAAATGAATTCATCTCATTTGCATCTACAAGCAGTAGGAAGAAGAAATCCATATCACATGGTGCCTGAACTGTGTCAGTGGGTTCCAATGCATCTTCACATTCTAAAGAATTTGTGATGAAAATAAAAAAAACTCCAACTAAGGTCCCTCAAATGGTTTAGACCACAGTTATATTTGGGGATAACTCAGTAATGACCGTCTATATATATCAAAAGACTTAAAACTGTATAGTTAAAAATTCAAAGAGCTTTTCTACCCCTTTTCATCTATATTGCTTGAAATGCTAGGAAAAATGTACCTATTAAGTGGCTCTTACGTTACTTTAGTTTGCATATTATTATACTTATTATGATAGCTGTAGCAGATACAGATAGGAATTTAAATTTCCACTTAAGCTCTCAAGAAAATTATGAGCAGCTTTGGAGTTGGTTATAATACACTGATGCAATGACTTTTTTACTAATTACTTACCCTCTTGTGCAGGTATGGTGAGATGTTGCCTTATTGTAATAAACAAATGCAATTTCCTGGTTATAGTTTAATGAGGAACTAGGGCAACTGTCCTAATAAATGCACAGTTGAAAAGCTAAAGGTTTTTATTTTAATTTTTTTACCTGAGCTGAGTTTTGCAAAGATTTCCTTCCTCATTTAACCTCTAATGCGATGTGCCCAAATTCATGAGGAAAATGTAGTATCTATAACATGAGGATTGGATACTAAACTTCAATCCAAAAAGAAAATTATCTTAAATCAACAGTGGAAACCACTTCATTAGGGGTTATATTCAGCAGCAAAATTTTCTTTCCACTTCGTTTTTGCCTAAGAAAATGCTCTGATCCATGTAAGAACTGAATATGTCCCTAATGGACACACCCTTGAAACGTGTCTGTGCACACTTGTAGCAACCTATAGGCGAGGCAGCCTAGAAGGCACGAGGTTGAACTACATCTGATGTACTACCCTTATTGAGGAAAGGGGTGTGCAGCTCTTTTATTTACTTTAAGCTACTGGTCACAGACTCTGCATCATCCATCTCTGGCAGAAATAGAAGGGGATTTTCCAAGTCTTGCAGTGGTTATACCGCTGGAAGGAAAAGTTATACTAGGATCCTCTCTGTGCATTTAGGAAGCCTTATGAATAAATTATTATTTTGACATACCAAAAGATTTTGTGTAATTCCTCTTGGCTTTCTTAAGTAATCAGAATGTTGTTTATAACTGCCTCAGGAAATATAGCTAGACACAGATTTTCAGATATAAAGAACAAAGCAGACTTTGTGGAGCCAAATGGCAGTTAGGCCCCAGCCTGGCAGGCCCACTAGTGACAAATCTTCCAGTCAGTCTATAAACAGTCTTAGTTCATTCTGTTTAGTCAAAAAAGCAAACCTAATCTAGACGAAAGATACATTTGCCTCCTTATATCGTATATATGAGTAGCAATTCTTAAAATTTGAAAGAAAAAGGATGTCACAGTGATGCTTATAACAAGATTTGTCCTTTTTTGACACCTGTATGAGTATCTCAATTGCATTTCCCCCTGAATTTAGGGATTTTTTTTCAAGAAACATTCTGGAGATGTTGTTGAGGTTCTCTAAATTACATTAGGGAATAAATTTAAATTAAAAACTGCACAAATTTTAAAGGATATGAAAAATTTTAAAAGAGTAGATATGTTTAAAAGGGCATAAAAGACTGATAATATAAGAATTGGCAAGCACCATAGCCATATCAGTTCTATTCTGTGTAATATTTAAAATCTTAACAGATTTAATTTAGAAATAACAGTCTCATAACTCTCTCAATATTTATTCATTCACTTCACAAATACAGTCCAACATACTCTAAGCAGCAGGTATGACATGTTTTTTGCAAAAGTGTGAAACACACGGCAAAATTTCTGGATTCCTCATTGGAACAAAAATTGTTTCGTTAGTGTTCATCTTTCAGATGTCACACAAACAGTAGTTTGTGATATCCGTCATGGTTTTTTTCGCTTGTTGGATCTCAGTGTATGCCAGCAGACACTTCCTTCAGAGGCCGGCAGCTGCCGGGAGGGAGCCCGGAGCCCTGCGGCCAGCGCTGCCCCTGAGAGCGCTCTGCGGGGCTGGGCCTGGCTAAAAAGATGGTCCCTTTCGCGGCCTCAAACAGTCCCTCCGAACTGCCATCAAGGAGTCTCCGGTCTAAACGTTTCCCACTGGAGCCCCTCACTGGTTATTTCCCATGCCGCTCAGGACCTTCCTCCCTGCTTCCCCTCCCACCGACCTGCCGTCGCCCCGTGCGAACATGAAAGCGCCGAACGCTCGGTGCCCAGACCCCAGGACCGCAGGGAGGAGAGGGCAGCTGTGGGAGTGCCCGGGTAAACAAAGAAAACACGAAGCCGCCATGGCCGAAGCAAACAAAGACAGCGCTGCCCGGGAAAGCCTCCTCCGCCACGCTCCCCCCGAGCGGGAGATGGAACAGCGGCGGGGAGGGGCGGGAGCGCCGAGTTAGGCCTCGCATTGGTCGGATTTTGCCGCAGACCCGCGGGGAGGGACGAGGAAGGAGCGCCGCAGCCCGAAACGCGGGCCGGAGGTCGCAGGTCGCGCTCTTGTTACCGGCGGAGACACGGAGCTGCCGTGGAACTGTCACCAGCACAGAGGGCAACGAGGACAGGAAAGCAGCAAAGGGACGCGTGGGCTAACAGCGGGCAGGGACAGCGTAGTGCGGCCCGACATTAACTCAGCTGGTTAGAACCCGGTGCTAAAAAGTCAAAGATTGTATTTTCAATCCCTGTATGAGCCAACCACTTAAGAGTCGGGCTTAATGATCCGTGTGGGTTCCTTCCCTTCTCTCAGAATATTCTATGAATCCATGATTGCGAGAAGCGAGGGACGAGGCCAGACCCGGCTCGGGAGAGGCGGAGCAGCCGCACACGTCCGGGGGACACAGCGGGGAAAGCGCCTCGGCCGCGTCTCGCGTACAGCCCGTGCAGAGCCGCGCGGGAGAGATTGGGGAGCAGCGGGCGGGGACTGGGGCCGAGACCCCGCCTCCCCCTGCGCAGTCCTCAACCAGGTCGGACCGCCGGCAATATACAGAGCCACCGAACTTTTGGCGGCGCATCTCGCTTGTTGCAAAGACTGAGGCAGGATGTCTGGTCGTGGTAAGGGAGG
>WEIT01015491.1:10818-22216 GCA_013389985.1 Dryoscopus gambensis | reverse complement strand
CTTTCCATCAAGCAGGACCCCCAGGTCCCTTTGCACAGCGCTGCTCTCCAGCCTCTCATTCCCCAGTCTGTCCGGACATCCAGGGTTGCCCCATCCCAGGTGCAGAATCTGGCCCTTCACTTGTTAAACTTCCTACAACTGATGATTGCCCATCTCTCTAATTTGTTGAGGTCTCTCTGCAGGGCTTCTCTGCCCTCAAGGGAGTTGACAACTCCTCCCAATTTACTGTCATCAGCAAACTTACTTAGTATTCCTTTGAGTTCTGCGTCCAGGTCATTAATGAAGATGTTGAAGAGCACAGGGCCAAGGATGGAGCCCTGCAGAACCCCACTAATCACTGGACACCAGCCTGACGTTACCCCATTCCCTATAATCCTTTGTGCCCAATCCATAAGCCAGTTGCTCCCCAATCGCATAACACGGTTATCTAGCTGTGTGCTGGACATTTTGTTCTGAAGGATACTGTGAGAGATTGTATCAAAAGCATTGCTGAAGTCCAAAAACATTATGTCTACTGGCTTTCCTAGATCAACTAGGTGGGTTTATTTGATAGAATGCAGCTCAGAAAGCTGACCGTATCCTGAGCTGCATCACAAACAGTGTGGGCCAGCAGGTCAAGGGAGATGATTTTCCCTTTCTATTCTATTCTCATGAGACCCTACCTGCAGTACTGTGTGCAGCTCTGAGACCCCATATAAGAAGGATGTGGACCTACTGGAGTCCAGAGGACTTAATGAAGATGATCAGAGGGCTGGAGTATTTATTATGTGGAGACAGGCTGAGAGACTTGGAGTTGTTCAGCTTGGAGAAGACAAGGCTCTAGGGAGACCTTGCAGTATCTTCCAGTACCTAATGGGGCTACAAGACAGCTGGAGAGAAACTTTTTACAAGGGCATGGAGAGATAGGACAAGGAGGAATGGATTCAAACTAAAAGAGGGTGGGTTTAGATTAGATGTTAGGAGGAAATTCTTTGCTGTGAGGGTGGTGAGGGACTGAAACAGATTGCACTATGAAGTTGTTCATGCCCCATGCCTGGAAGTGTTCCTGGCCAGGTTGGATGGGGCTCTGAGCAACCTGGTCTAGTGAAAGGTGTCCCTGCCCATGGCAGAGGAGTTGAAAGATCTTTAAAGTCCCTTCCAACCCAAACCATTCTATGATTGCATGAACTTTGAGGTATCACAGTCTCTGACACTGTGTTTTCAAAAAAGCCCAAAACTGGACTAGCACTTAAAGCCACGCTGAAGTGATCTAAAACATTGCACTCAGGTGAAAGAAGAGCTGGGTAAAGAACCTCCAAGCTGAGTTGCTGTGACTGACCATGTGCACATTTTTCCTTTTACAAAGCAAAGTCCATGTAAATGACTTATTTTGAGTTTACTGCAATGAGCTAAAGGTGAGCAATTTCAGCCAACTCAAAACAACTGCAGGATCCATGACCCCCAGCTGGGTGGGGGATACTTTTTAGAAGCTTCTAACAGGACTGAAGTGTTTGTCTGTCTTCATATGTGATGATAACAAATATTAAAGAATAATGCAAAGAAAGGGATGTTTTTAAGCAGTCCTGTTTAGGCAAATAATATACATTTAAATATTTAAGACCTAAATTTATACCATTTCTTCTTAAATAGATGAAGATTTATTATTTAATCTCTTAAAGTACATGCTTGATTTCACCACTCTGTTTTCCTGAAAGTTCATTAAATGTTAAAAAGTATGTACTGATTTTTCCATCTCACTGGAAAATGTTGTACCCACCTAATCCATCTTCTGCCAAAATCACCTGAAATCTCTGCACTGAATCTAGCCATAAAAGAGAGAAAGCATATGACAATAAAATTTACTGTTGTGTTGCTTTTTCTTCTTTAAGGAGAATCACAGACCTGTAAGACCTTTGGTAAACTGATGTCAAACAAGTCCTCTGGATTTCAGTACTTTGAATTGTTTCTTTTTTTTCTTCACCTGACTTCAGTACTATTCCTGGACCTTCTGGACAGCTCAGTCATAGCTTTATACCCTTTTCCTTCCATAGTCAGAAATGCATTGTTTTCATTGTGCAATTGGTAACAGACTTTTTAAAGTTACCGAGGATCATCTCTAAGACTTCAAAAGTGTTTTTAAAAAGGAAAAAAAGAAAAAGACAAGGGGAAAGTCTTGAATTGTCCTGATGCTAATTTACCATGCCTAAAGGTCAGCATTTCTCAATGTTCTTTCACACACAGAGATTTGTAGTGATTTTGGGAGTAGTGAAATGTAACAACGCAGTGATTTGGTGGCACTTTGGTTCCGTAGTGTATGTTCTTTGAATTAGACTAAACCAACATTTCTTCTCAAGCTCATCAAAGCACTCCATCACAGGAGTGTTCTGGTAGCACTTGACAGCAGCCAGGAGGGCTCTCAGGCAGGCTGAGAATTAATGCTGCTATGCAGAGGTCATGGGAACCACATTCTTTACTATCCTTTTTGCTAACTCTATTTCTTTCACATTATTAAACAAAACACAGACTTACCTGGGGAGTAGAACTATTTTGTTTTTCCTCCCCCCTCCCTGTGACATGTATTTTCCATTCAGGACTGATACTCCCTCTCAGTGGGGAACATCTGGCATTTGCTCAAAGATTGCATGCCAATTCTAGCCTGTACTAAGCAGATGCTGCTGTCCTTGCTGAATGCAATTATATTGCAGTCACAGGTCTGCACTGGATCCATTTTACTTTGTTCTCAGATATATGAGCAGGATAAAGTTTAAACATGACCACTGGAACTTGTTTATCCAAACACTTGAGCTGGTGCCACTTGTCCCTCAAACTTGCCAAAGGCATCAGAACTACTGCAGCAACTGACCTTTTATCTTCAAGGTTTTCTGTCTTTTCTCACCCAGATTCTCCATATGGGTAATCCAGATGGCATTTTTATTCTTTAGCAAGTATGTGATTGATTAAAATAAGAGTTGGAGGGACTTCATGATTATTTCAATAGGTGCAAACAATTGTCCATCTTAAATTAACATACAAAACTTGTGTGACTTCCTTGGCCTGGCTTCTGTAGGCAGGATAGATCTTCCTTACCTCCTGTTGCTGTAATACCCCTTGTTGGTGGTGTCATATTGTAAATGTTCTCTGCAGGAGTGAAAATTTCAGCCTCCATTATCAGTCAGCCCTCTCTGATTAAAATGCCAGATCGTGGAAACAAATGGATTTGCTTCTAGTCTGTTCTTTTTTGATTAGACTGATTGCCCTAACAGTGAAAAGAAAGCTAATAAAAGCTAAGTTAACACCATCCCATTGTTTCTGTTGTGGGGTCAAGCATCAGTTCTCAAAGGCAGATGAAATCCAGCTTGGGGCTTCCATGTGATCAGAATTTAGCCTAGCAGCCAAAGTAGCACATTTTCATAAAGTCAGACCAAACACAGATCTAAGCCCAGAACTGCTGTATATCATATCCCTTCTCCTAAAACAGGATTCATGTTTGTGTAATGAGACTTCAATTATTACCTTCACAGAGACAATTTTGCTATTGGTGATGCTTTCTACCCCTAGGAAGAAAAACCAGTCACTGAAGAAAATGGGTGTTTTACTTTGGATTTTCGTGAAAGGTTTTTGCTCATATTACTTTTAGAGTGGATACCAGATCAAGTTGTGACTTTGGAAGGAAGTTGTTTTTGTAACTCAGCAAGCTGCATTTTAAGAGTTGAGGTATTCTTATTGATATTTTGGTAGCAGAGGACTTTTTTGTGGCTTTCATCCTTAGTCCTATTTTCACTTCAGTAAAGAAGTTAGTGTATGGTTATATACAGTTATACCTGCCTTTCTTCATATAGCTTGGTTATGCTCTGAAAACAAGCAAGCTGAATCATCCCTTTTTATGGTTCAGTTAAGGGAAAAAGGGAGGGATTTATAAGTCTACACATTCTCTATAATTTAGGAAGATTATTTTAAGCAAACCAATCAAGAACCCCATCCTTATTCTTGTTCTAATTTTTCCTAGTGAACATTACATTATAGAGGTCCAGCTTCCAGCAAAGGTGTTTGAGCTGCTGCCACAAGAGATTAAAGAAGGAAAACTGCTTCGCATGTATCCAGTGCTCTTTAATGTTGGAATCAATGAACAGCAAACACTGGCAGAGAGGTAAGAAAAAGTCATGTTTTGTTTTTTGTCCAAGTACTCTATGCTGGTACAGGATATCTCTCAGGATTAGAAATAAATCTTTTTTGTTATTTGCTCTTGGACCATCTCACATTGACTCTGTGTATTTTAAAAGGTATTAAAGGAAATAAACACAAGCTGTGAAACAATGCAGAACAATGAAAATGTTAAATGAAGATGGGACCATAAGCAGGGCTTCGTTTCAGAGTCATCACCACATTTCTCATGGATACAGATGCAAAATGGATTTCTATTTCACAGATGCAGAATTTTTTTTGCAGTACTTTGAAATTCTCAAACAGGAGTCTGAAAAATCAAAACTCTTATATCTGAAAGGTGGGGTTGAAGAGTCTGGACAAGTCATAAGCTAGATAAATTTTCTCAGGTTTTTAGGGCTTTTTTCCATGGTTATGGAGTGGTAGTTAATAATAGAGAATGCATTCGTAGTATGTTTGTAGAAATAGGGAGGCTGATGGAGTTCTGATGTATTATTATTACTTCTCTGCAACAGATTGCTGGAAACCAATTAATTAGTATAGTAATAGTCAAAGTTCCACCAACATATTAATTTTGTCTTCCAAGAGAAAGGTATCTGTTGGTCATGTTAAATTACCTGACTTGTGCAGTGCTAAAACTGCAAGGTAGAAGTCAAGATGTCAACACAGATACTTTTTTAAAACTTTTTTATTTTTTAGGTGCTTTTGTTAACAGAGCATCCAAAATACATAATACTTATCTTTTGGTTGGATTCACAAAAAGCTCAAAAGCAAAAGTATAGCTGTAGAAATAGAGGGAGGCAGTGAAAATCCTTAACCTGCACAACAGGCAAGAAGTTAAACACCACAGGATTTTCACCTCCTGCTCTGTGTAGACTGCCAAATAAAATCAGCCTGTTAAAGAAGACTACTAAAGAACGCCATCAGGTAGCTTTGTGAATATTTCTGGGAGACTTTTCCAAGTTGAGTGGTGATATGGGAGAAAATTTAGGCGGAAAATTGAAATGGGAGACATAGACTCAATCAAAAGGCAGTAAAACCTGGCATTTTACTGGTGAAAGTGTTGGGTACTTGGTTAGAGAACTTGGGAACTTCTTGAAAATGAAAATAGGTTATTCTTTGTTGCTGTGACTCCTGCCTATCTTTCTGCCGGCTATGGATCGGCAGGAGTCCTGGGGCAACATTCCCTGTGGGTCCGTAGAAGGAAGGGGGCTGCAGCAGCTTATCGGGGCTTCCAGAGTGTCTTTGGGGTATGCCTTCGCAGGCAGCAGCAAGCCATAAGAGAAACACAGTATCGCTCTTGATGGTGAAGTCAGGAGGAGTTTATTTTCAGGTCCAGCACCGCAAGCGGGGGNAGGGGGAAACAGAACAAACCATTCAAAGGAAAATACATAACCACACCTCACCCTTTCTCTGTTTAAAAGAAAGGAGAAAGAAAAGGATGCAAATAAAAGTACAAAACAAATACAATATTGAACAGGACAATTAACCATTTAAAATTGGAATAATAGTTACACAGTTTGGCAGCATGGAATATACACAACTGGAAAGATGATTATGTTTTAAATTGAATACAGTCTTATTGTGAACAGTCTTATTTGAGTTGATGTTAGCACTTGCTGATGGACGATGTCCAATTCTTAAAGGATGTAGAATACTGTTTGTGACTTCTGTCTGTTAGTTATCTTGACTCTGCAGCTGGCAGGAAGTCTTTGATGATGTCTGTATACACTTTATATCTTATGTCTTTCTCCTTGGCTTCCAGTTATACAGCAGTTCTTTTCCTATACCTTTTGCTCTTTCATAAACTGAATTAACCTAATACTTGAAAGCAACAAACAGGGTTGGTAAAAGCAAAGTACAGTAATTATAACAAAATTGATTCACTAGGTTTTAACACAGTACTAAGATAGAACAAGCACCCAATTATAATAAGCAGGATAAGTGGGTCCATATTGCAGATTTAAAAATGAATAATGAAACTTATGCTGTTTTAACCTGATTGTAAACTATATAGTAAAGCCATCTATGAAATACTAGTCCCAAATAAAGTTTTGGGGAAGCCTGTCAGTGTAACCGACCCAGGGCAATCTAACATTCTCCAACCAGCTTTTTAGGATCACCGTAGCCCCTGGTTTAGGCTATAGCGCTGACCTTTGGCTCCGGCCCATCAGTCAGTAACCTCTCGCCTCAACGCCATGTTCCCTGCCCTCAGGGAACCTCCCGGAATTCTTGATGCCATAAAGAAGAGGAAAGTGCTGAGAGGAACGACATGGCCAAAGTGATAATGTACAAAAGCAACAAAATCAATCATGACAGTTGTGAGTGGGACACATCTCATTTTCCAAAATAAGAGATAAGGCAGTATATAGTAACCAAGAAGCAAGTTGGTGAGAGCTTACATGGGTGGGATAGACCAGACGGATTGAGTGTTAGAAATGTTCTTAAGAAAGATTTTACAAGGTTTAGAAATAACCTGATTATGTGGGGACTTGTAGAGGAGTTGGCATGAAAAAATGCCAGGCTTACAGGTGAAGTGGCAGTAAGTATTGTTCACAGTGGTCATTTGACATTGTTCACAAAGAAAGCCATGAGAGAAAAAATAATACCCACATAATTATACATATGGATATGTGCTAATGTCTACCAAACAAATCAATTCAATGCAGAAGCAGCTTTTCTGCATTCAGTTACAGTCTACTTTTGTCCTAATTAAAAACATTGCTTAACTCCTAAAGTTGCACATTTGTTTTTGAGACTGAAAACTGCACATGATTTTTGGTTAAAAATATGGGTGTTTTTTTGGGATAAAGAACATGAGAATATAAAAACATTTTTGTGGCAAATTTCTAGGAAATGTTACTCTATTGGATGAAAACATCTCCTTTTTTTGTTTGTTTTTTGATAGTATACACTTGAGATTATTTCTGATTTAAAGGAAGCATTCTCATATGACTGTGCAGCAATGGCTACTGACGAAGTAGCCAAGTCTTCTCCCTCTTTGGCCTATTTAAATATTTGCTTCACTCGTACACAATGTAGCAGTATATTTGGTATCTTCTGATTTGTGTCCCCTTTTCCCTACTTGAGTTTCTCACTTACCTGCCCATGCCTCTCTTCCTTTACTCCTCCATTTCCATTTCAAAGCTATTCTAAAGATGAATTGCAAAAACTTGGCCCTCACTGCCCAGGGGACATTCCTGTCTTTACAATCCTATCTCCTGTAGTACCATGAGATTTATTTTTTTGGAGTGTGAAACTTGGCTGTTGTAGAAATCTTGGTCTTAAAGAGAAAGATATTTGTTTATATAGCTATAGTTAGTTTGTAGATAAGCTTCTCTTCCATCTGGTGTCACTTCAGTATTGTCCAGCTCTTGTAGAAATTAATATACTTAAGCAGCAGCAGCACTAAGAGGTGGAGGAGTTGGTGTTCTGTGCCTATGGTCCCATTTGGAATCCCCCCAAAATGCCTTTTCATTTATTCAGGATTTGTGAGGGCAAAAAGAATAAGTGCCTTGTTGCATGTTTGTAAATTGATTACTTTGTTAATAAATTTTTGGAAGAATTATCCATCAGTGATGATCTCATTTCCAAAAATTAGTTCCAAAGCACACAAAAACTTAACTGCTGCATGTTTGACAAAATCTAATATATCTGGCACTATAAAACAAGTAATATAAAATCAAAGTTATTTCTTTATGCAAAGATAATGGTGAAGGATAATTTATCTTTGTTTGGTTTTGTGGATTTGGGGTTTTTTTTCATAATTTATTGTGCATTTTCATAGGTTTGGAGATACCACTTTGCAGGAAAACATTAACCAGGAAAACTTAGAACTTCTCAAAGAATATTACAAGTTACTTATGGAAAAAATGCCTCCTGATTGTGAGTACAAAACAATGCAACATGCAGATGGCTTTGAAAAGCTTTGATGGGTAAAAGGTTATAAGACAGCAATATTAGCAGAATCCCATAACTTGTTCCATAAATTTAAACATTTTGTATCTGTACACAGCCCTGCTGATGTCAAGAGTGATTTCAGGCCCGGTGCCACAGCATAGACTACAGAGAGAATGAAGCAGAGTAATGATGAACTGAACAGCTATTTTAAGTTATTAAAATAATAAGTTTCTTAATATTTCAAGTCGAGGACAGTCTGTATCTACTGTATTTGGACAGAAATACTCAGTGGGAAATTTATCAATTCCAATCATTCCCTCTGTTCTTATTCTGAAAATGTATTGAGGTTTGCTGAACCACTGACAAATCTTCAGATGCAAATACAAGCAATGAGCCACATCATCATCATATGAATAACAAGGTTTCATTAGGCTAGGCCCTGTATTCCAATTTTGTAGAAATTTGATATCATAAACATTACTATGCTGTTACTCTGATTGTCGAAAGCAAGGACTGAAGACATTTGCATCAATCTAATCCCGTTAAAGTAGTTTTAATGCCCAAACTATAGTCCCAAATATTGCAGAGTTAACAGCCTGATTTTTAAATCCTGTCTAAAGCTTTGATATGTCAATGTGTATGAATACATGTTTATCTTTTATATCAGGATGATTTTAATTTGTTAATAATTTTGACAGAAACAAAACCTCTTTTTTTTTAAATGGTGGGCAGGATGCCCATCCATTCACTTACAGACCTAGTATTTCTTGGATGTCTAAAGAGAAACTCATTCAACAAGTTGGGTAATTAATTGAGGGGAATCTTGCCAAGAAAATGTCCTTGAAAAACTAACTTCGTCTAGAGTTAGGACTAAGGTAGATCTGCTACCTCCTAAATGGATTTGATTATATAAGAGCAAAAATTTGCATGCAGATAGTATTGGCTGCTTTTCATTAACAGAATTTAAACTTGTACTGCCTTCCTGCAGGATTATTAGTGAGCCACACAGTTCCTGGACTTCTTCCAGACTGTGCAGGCTTTTGAAAACTAATCTTGTCTAGTTCATCTCTTTTCTGGTTATTATAAACTTCTTGCTTTTTTCTCTACCTTTAAGATCTGAGTCTCTCATTTATACGAATTTTTATAGAACACAAAGCACCTGTTGGTTTCATTGCCCTTCCCAGTAGCTTCCTGCCATTATACAGAACCACTCTTTTGCCTTGGAGGAATGTGCCTTTTAAACCAGCCCCCTGGAAAAAATGTGAAGCTCTCAAATTTGTTCATTTAGGGGAGGACTTTAATCCCTCCCCTGTTCCCCCACCTCTGGAGGACAAACCTCCATACAGAGCTGGCAGCAGCCCTGGTCCTGTAGCCAAGTGAGAGGCGTTCGATGTTGATGGCTCTTTGATGGTTTTGTCCCACCTTTCCAGATAATTTCCTGTAGTGTCAAATCTGTGCTACCAAATGAATGCAGGACTCTGTACCCAAAGCTGTTAGTTCCAAACAGTGCTCATAAAGCCCAGCAGAATTTGAGGACTCACAGCCCTGTTTGCCAGGCTGTTGCATCCACTCTTGGCAGCCTCCCTCACCTGCTGCTTCATTCATATATTCCCTTTCAAAGAATTCAATTTTCCACTCCCAGAAAGGCATTGCCACCTTTGCTATTAATTTTCCTTTCATGTGTGTATTTCCCCTTGCCAATAAAATTCTTGCTTGTAACTAAGCAAACACTGATTTTCTATCTTCTTTAAGATGAACATACATTCCATCATTCACCTTAAATTCTTTTATCAGAAACTGAAAATAAGAGTGTGTTCCCAGAAAGATTCCTACCAAAAATGCTGACCAAATATAGCTCTGGTTGAGGCACCCAAATGGCACTGTTTTTATAGAAAAGCTAAGGATAGTAAGGGTCCAAAAATGTAAGATTGTTGTTTAGTAGTACATAATTAACTGAAAACAAGAAGGCTGTTTGGTCCTTCCAGATTCCTCCCCCTTATAATCGATGATTTGATAGGTTAATACTGTGGAGGACCCAAGGAGTTTAGGCAATTGATCATTTCCAGTCAAGGTGCAACTCACTGGGCAGTACTATTAATTAGGAGACTCTTGCTTTGCCTCTGAGATGTTCCATTTTCTGCTGTGAACCAAAGGAAAGCTGCCTGGAAGCAATGAAGTGTTTAGTGAAACATTTACATAATCTTGAAGCGTCTTTGTCATTGTGTGCTTTGTGTTTTAAAGAAACAGATGCAGCCATAAGTGTAATAGTCTAGCAGATTGTGATGTGTTTTTATGTGCTCTGCATAATCTAAGTGTACAATCAGGACTTGTAATACACAGTTAAAACAATCCACATTAAGATTATTGCAAAACTAGTTTGGATATACTTTTTCCTCCCTTTTTTGTTTGTTTGCTTCTTTATTTGTTTGAAATTTTTAGATAGCACAGTGTGAGTAAAGCAACTTAGTTCTTTTTGAATATATTTAAATTACTTCTTACTATGAATCATGGATAAGGGAAACTACAGAATTTATTAGATGTAAAAGGTAAAAGCTTATTGATTAGAGGGATCATTCCAGCTTGGATGAGGTTAGNGGATGAGGTTAGGAGAATGGGTACTGACCTTCATTAATACTTCTCTCATTTTTATTTTTTCAACTGAGTATAAGTCTTTGGGCTTGGGGCCTGGGTCATTGGGGCTTTTCCTTCACTGGCTGACAATTTGCTTTCTCTGCTTGAAGAAAATGTATCCATTTATCAATTTAGTTTTACTTTGTTTCAGTTGATTCTGAGCCCTTTGTTTTGTTGATAAATATAATTAACCTTCCTTTTACTTCACCACCATGAGAAGAAATAATTTCAGAAAACAGATTCTGCTTGTTTCTATTGATTTTCAAAACTAGTGAAGATAAAGGTAATGTTAGAAAAACCCTCCTATATATACATATGAAACGGAGGAGGAAATTAAATTGCCTACTCTTGAATTTTTGCTAGAGGTGTAGGATAAATTAAACTTCAGCATAGATGCCGGTCTTGGTTTAGAAGACAGGTGACTGCCAGGGGAAATCAGAGCCTCCCTTGGAATAGAGAATGTAAACCCCCCACCTCCGAATTGCTATAATTTTGAAATTATGGGGCTTTCAAGCAAAGATGTAGGGATAGGAATACCAGTTCTTTACTAAGAATAATTACAAACTCCAAAGATAGTGGTACAGGGGAAAAAAAAGAACCACAACAAACAAATGATCCCAGAAACTCTGACAGAGTCAGAATACGACCTGACACCCTGTTGGTGAGGGTGTGGGGAGCAGTCCAAAATAAGTCCTCCTGGAGTGGAAGATGTGGCTCCGTTGGAGTA
>WEIT01015491.1:0-10753 GCA_013389985.1 Dryoscopus gambensis | reverse complement strand
GAGGAGGATGGGTGGAGGACGAGATAAGGAAGCACTGCCCCATCTGGTTTTAACAATTGACCCATTAACAGAAGGCCCCTGCCTTCCTTCCCCTGGAGTTACAAGAGATGAAAATATCTTTCAACCAGTTTCAACAGATGAAATAGAATAAAATTTTTGGTTACATATTGTTATGCCATACCCAGAAAAAGCAGGTAAAATTTTGGATTTTAACTAAACCTGAAATTATTTTCTACTACAAAACAAAGTGCCATTTAATTTCAGACTGAGAAATACACTTTGGAGGGGATGCTTAGTACTGTTTAACCTTATGTTACATTCTATAAAAAACTAAGGCACATTTCAAAACAAAAATGAGATGTTTCAATTTGAAAGCAAAACCAAACTTTTTGACTTTAAAATAAAATAAATCATCCCATCAAAGCAGTTTGTAATACACTCAAGGGGTTTTTTTCCTGATTTCAATTGAACGTCTGTAGTAGCTGATGAACAGAACTATAGCAGAAATTTGATTTTGTTTTTCACCATCCATTTATAAGATAAAGGTTGAAGACACTTTAATTTTCCACTTGAAGATCTTGGGGAGGACAACCCAATACTCAGAAAGACATAAGGTTTGCTTATTCCTTAAATATTTAGCTGGTAATTTCCATCCTGTGTTCCCAAACAAGGATGTAAATAATGGACCTGTTCTTCACCATGAGCATTCTTTAGTCAGGACAACCATATCACCAACCTTATCATAATAAGCAACTTTATCATTCTTTTTTCCCACAAAGGTCTACCACATTTTCAAGAACAAAATGATTTAAAGGGATTGCTAGAAAGTCTTCATCAAAATATCCAGGCCAAAAAGAGAAAGAATGTAGAAATCATGTGGCTGGCTGCAACGGTAAGGTCTCTTGTTTCAAAGAAACTGATGAACTAATGATGAACTAATTTTCATAAGCCTGCTGATATTGCAAGTGCAATGGATTTTAAGGATATGATTGGAGAACTCACTGGTTAAAGTAGGCAGATGTGCTGAAATGGTTTTCTAACATACCCATTCTCATAGTCACTCATTCCACTCATAAATGTATCTCTTCTTCCTTCACTTAAATTGCAGACAATTTCTTTTTCTCACTTTTTAAACTGGTAGAACCTGCTAGATTTCAAGCAATTTGGTTTAAAGGCTGTCCTGGTTTGAAAGACAGGTGTCTGCTAAGGAAGGCAGGAGCGTCCTTTGGAATGGAAGATGCAACCCCCTTTCCTGCAAATTATTATAATTTTGAAATTAANCAGTCTGATAAGATGGTGGCTGCAGTCCTCCTGAAGTGAATGGATGTGGTTCTGTTGAAGCGGTGATCCTGTAGAAAAGTCTGGTCTTCCTTGGAAGGTCCAGTGGTAGGTATGTAGCTCTTGTCCTCTGGAAAATCCAGTGGGAAAGGCTGCCTCTGGTGTTCAAAATCTGAGATTATATCCAGGATGGAATGCTTGGTTCCTCCCTCTGGGCGGAGCATCTTACAATGGGATGATGTAATTTTATCAGTCATGCAGTGAGACTAGATGGCCCATTAACAGAAGATATCCCCATGAGTTTACCAGGAATGAGTGATGAAGGAGATGGGGGAACAGTGTCCCACAGGTTTTAACAGCTTATGAAGATGGTGATAGAATACATAATTTTGGGCACATCTTACATCGTAACCTAGGACAAAGGCATTCTTTGATAATATAAAATTACTCAAAATAATTTCTTTTTTTTAGTGTCCTTGAGGCATAATGTGGGACACGATTGCTTGCTCTGGCTTTTTTTTTACTGTTGCTGCATTCAACTTTTGATTTTCTGTAATTAAATTAATTTCACAAATAACCGTTGTAAAAGACATGCAAAGGACAGACAATCAGACACAGGGAGAACACAAAGAAAATTGTTTATCTGACAATGATTAACACTTACTTTGCTTTTTTCCCATTTTTCCTTTCTTTTTCCCAATTTTGTGGGATTTGCACGTTACGTATTAAAAAAAAAGGCCAGGAAAACAACTCTTAGTTGTTTATAAGGAGCTCAGGCTTTTCAGGAATGCGAAATTCAGCCAGGTGGTTGTCTTATATTTAGAAAATATGGTATCTCTTGGTATCTCTGCCCCTTCATACCAGCAGGGAGTTTTTGGTATCTGCTGAAAGTAAAGCAAGGCCTTGTGTTTTGAGAGACTTTCAAATATGTATATATATGTACCCTTCAAGGCAAATAAATATTTGATACAAAATTATAAGTAACATTTTCCATGACTTTTCTATTAACACCAGGGAAAAGACAATCTTGACTATGTCTTTGCATTAATAACACTGCCGTAACTTTTGTATTACTAATAACATTTTGCCATGTGCTTAATAAATATTATCACATGCTATTGCAGTATAAATCCTTTGTAAGTAAAAATGTGAGTTTTTCTTGCAGTACCAGTCCTGCAATTACTATGAAACATTGCTTTTAAAAAAGTGAAAGATATAGGATAAAATGAGTTACAAATATGCCAGAATGTGCTTAACCTTTGAGTATAGAAAGTTGTATTTTCCAATCTATTCTGGGTTCCCTGAAAATAATTTCACAGGTAAAAAGCATTCTTTGGATATAACAAAGTGTTTCAGATTTTTCCTTCACTGAATTCTATTTCTCTTTAGGTTCCCTTACTTTAACTTTCTGAAATGTGTATTTCTGGTTCCATTGATATACACACTGCTATGTTATGTTGTATTTATTTCTTGAAAAGGATGTAAGAATATAACTTTGTCAGTGCACTAGCTGTGCAATATTACTTTTTTATTGCAGTAGGTGTATGAGATTCCACGTATGTATCTGTATCTACATGTAATCCCTGATAGAACTGGACTGTAAGAATAAATCTAATAGAAAGAAGTTAAGTCTGTTTCTTCTCCTGCTATGTCTTCACTACATCAGAGCCCATCACTCATCCAGAATAATGACCTGGGATTTTCTATGACTTTATTTTTTTAATGATTTTTTATCTTTTAAATTTTTTTAATGACTGATTCACATCAAATAGCTCTCATGACTCATGGGCTTCCAAAGACACTAGTGTAAAGAGAATTAATCTCTTCAATTAAACAATTAACTTCTTTCACAGCATTATTTAAGAAAATTACCATATAGTACTTTATTTAAATCCCAGTGCAACTATGGAAATTTTTAAACAGATTTCACTTTTAAAATTTTGAATTATAGGATGGAAAAAACACTCATAGGTTCTTCTCCTTCACTACCCTGTACCTCTTCGGGTTCTAAGTAAGATTCCTTTAACTGATTCCATGAATTAAACTTTTGAGATTGCCTTCACCTCACCATGATATCACAAAGATTTTAAAGACTCTTAAGTATTTTCTGGGCCATTGATTTTAATAGAATTTCTGAGAATGCATTTAACAGATGAAGAAATGCTTATTTGCTTAAGTGACATTATGGAGATCATGCTCCAGTTTCATCCTGCAAGCTCTCCCATGATAGCCAATGTGGGAAGTTCCTTTGGATGATTACTGCTGTAATTTATTGCCTTGCCCCATTCTCATAAACATTTTGCGGTTTCATACTGGTATACCTATGATTCTCCAGGGACAGGTGTAAGCAAGGTAAAGTATTACCTTTTCCCAGGACAAATTATATCTGGGGAAGGGTAGACCCACACTTGGGCATGGCGTTTCTCCTTCAAATTTTTCCTTTTCTAGTAAAATATTGTTTGAAACCCAAGTATAAAATAATGAACTGGTACAACCACAGACTGATTCTTAAGGGGAGAAATTATCCTCAAAAATGTCATGTCTCTCTTATGCCTTATAACTTTTTCAAACTATAAGTGCAAATAGACAATCCATGGCAATCATTTGTGTTAAACTTTATTAATTGTGTGTCATACATTGAACAATTTACCTGTTGAAATAAAAACTATTTAAGTTCAGACATGTCTGAATCCATATGTTCACAAGAAGTTAGTCTGCTGCATTCATGTTTGGCAGTTAAGACTTATCAAGGTTTTTCTTTATTCATTAGGTGTTCAGACAATTAAGCTTTCATTGGCAGGGTGGTTGCTAGATTAAGTGAGGAAACAGTGAAGGAACTGGGGTTTTTTAATAGCCTGGGCTAACAAAAATCCTATTTCAAGTTCAGGAACTGGATGTACTGGTTTAATAGGTCCTTGCTTCTTGAGAAATACTGTAGCTCTCTGTATGCACTTTCTAGGCTTGCAGAGTTGTAGGGGCTGCACAGCCTGCCTGGTGTGAGAAGGGCCAACCTGTGGGGCCTGCCTGTGTTTCAGATTTGCCGGAAGCTGAATGGAGTGCGCTTCACCTGCTGCAAAAGTGCCAAAGACAGGACATCCATGTCGGTGACACTGGAGCAGTGCTCCATCCTGAGGGACGAGCACCAGCTGCACAAAGACTTCTTCATTCGGGCGCTGGATTGCATGAGGAGGTAGGTGGGGTTCTGTGCACTTTGAGCTAGGGTAGGACCGCCAGCACAGAGGGTCTAAAGCTGGTTGTAAATGCCCAGCAGACCCCAGGCCTGGCTGGGACCCCAGCAGCCTGACCACTGGTAAGTCACCTCTGGAGTGCAGTGTCGTTGCAGCTATGTGTTTTATCAGTAATTTAACAGTTTCTGAGATAGATATGTGAAACCTTGCAAGTGTCAGCTCACTGACTAGAATCTGAGCAGCAGTCTGAACAGCAGTTGCTTTAAAAAAAGTGTTTTCAGTTTTGAGGGTATTTTTTACAACATTTACACAGTCATTAAATAATTTGTATAACATTTATACATTTGTGAATGCATAACATTCACAAATACTGTGAAAGCAAAATAAGCATATGTTACAGATGGCAATTCTTACTAGTTTGTCTAATTGAAAAGAAACATGCAAGTAAGTTTGGACTGCTGGTGGTTTCCATTAATATCTGGTAAAGTCTTTACTGTGCTTTAAAAAACATTAATTAAAACATGTTTTATTCTAAATTGCAACTATGCAGAAATTGAGGCTGATATTATCAGGAATGTGTAATTAAAAGATGTAAAGATTTTTCATTACCTGAGTCTTTGATGAATAAAAAACTTTATTGAGCAAACAAGTTTTGATCATAAAATGAATCCAGATGCTAGATTGTCTAAAGAAACTTTCATCATTGGTTTTAATGAGCTTAATCATATGTTTTAATCATATCATAAGAGTTTTAATCATGTTTTCAATAAGAATTTATAAAAATGTATTCACAACACTAGAATAATATAGAACAAAAGTCACTCTAAAAGTAATAGAAAATCTTTTGGTCAGCTTGCAAATAAGTAACTGAATCATATCTTGGACTTTTGTGAAACACAAATTGTTAGTATGGTGGATTTGCAAAGATCATACTAAGTAAACAATCATATTTACAGTCTGTAATGGGTAATTCTGGACCTTCATATTTATTATTGCCAAAATAGGTGTTTTAATGTAAGCCTAATACTGTAGGTTTACCCACATAATGTCCTTTTGTCCTTTGGCAAAAGAAAAAAGGTAATTTTATAAAGAGTAAATGAGCAGAGATGACTCAGTTGTAGGTTTGGTTCACAAGGTGCTGATAATGCAGTGAGAAGTGGTGTGTTGAACTGAGCTGTATCGTTTTGTATGTGTTGTTACCTTGCATAAATCCCTCAGTCTCTGCAGTAATTCAGTGAGTGAATGACTTGTGTGCAGTCTTTCATTACATGTTTTATCATTAATGAATTCTGAGTTTTCTATGTTAAATTTCATTTGTGTTGGCATTTCAAATGCTTTTTTTTTCTGTTATGTCTCCAATAAATACAAAAGCGTGTAAGCTACAGTAAGTTACCAGACAGAGGAAAACTAATAAATTATATAAAAACACCATAATGTTAGAATAGCATTAAGTAGTGGATTGGAAAATTTTCACAGACATAAATACAATTTTTTAAAAAATCCTAACTTCTTAGTACAAAAAACTAGTAGGTTTTTGTAGATCAAAATATAAATGATTTTGAGTGGGTTTATATCATGCGACTGATTTGAAAGTTGAGAAGATGAACACATTGCTTACATTTGCAGGTAGCAGTAATTTGAAGTCACAAAAGAATGGTGTAAAGACAAAAAAATCTGAATAATACTTAAATTAGCAGATGGGTATATGAGGTTCAGGCACCATTACAAAAATGTAAAATCTATCGGTTATGCTGTAGTTTCAAACAGAGAAAAGCTTTATCCTGCTCTTACCCTGTAAACGAATTTCAAACTTGAACTAAAGTAGGTGAAAGATGTGTTGGATGGGAGGCAATAATTTTGACTCAGGTGGTAGGATTGTCTGAGTATTAAAGCAAAGACTTTGCAAGTAGTGACAGTAGCATAAAAAATAATTTGCACCATCAGGATAATAAATAAATAAATATCTATTTTAACTATGCTAGTTGCTATCAGTCTAACACTGTTCACATAATTGGAGGTTTAAAAATAAAATTCAAAAAAAGAAAAGCAGCCAGATTACTCTTTTTCCCTCCCAAATTACTCTTTTTCCCTCATGAGTTGGTCAATGAAATCCCAAAAATTCAGAAGAGTAAAAATGTCAAATGGGAGCATAGTACTTCACTCCACGGTGCTCCCAGTGAGAGTTGGCCTGGCAGTTTAAGATCTGTCTTTGGGGGGGGTGGGTTGTACCTTTGGTGCTACAGACATTTAGCAGGGACTGCTGCTCACTGCCCACTGCTGGAGTGCCTCTGGAGCAGTGTTGGAAGGGACACAGCACTGCTGCCTGGGTGGCCTGGCAGGGACCCTCCAGCTAGACACTGCTCCTGTCAGCAGATGGAGAAAGCAGAACTGCAGAGAAAGGCAATTTGAGACAGCAAACTGGTAAGAAAAGAGTAAACAGACAAAGGAGAGGAGAAAAACCCCTTAATTTCCACAGGTGTTTCAGCTAAATGTCCTGTATTTCACTTGAGGGAAGTGTTTTTGAGGTGTGTTGTGAATGAGGTCAACAGACTTGTTTGGTAGCCATTGTGGCACTTCTCCTTTTGTAGTTTCTTTTTGTTTGATTACTTTTGCAGATTTGAAAGACAATGCTGTGCATTTCTAAACTTTTCATTAGGTACTCTTAGAAGCTTTTAGAATGATTTTCACATCTAAAAGAACTTATTTTGTTTCAAGGGCAGAGAAAAACTTTTTGCTGTTTAATTTACAATTTTAGCAGTTTTTCCCCTATGAATCTTCTCTAGATCACTTTGTTTAAACTTTGTCAATCAAATTAATTGGTGCCGATTGCCATAAATTGCTTTTAAGCCTTTCAAAAGTACAAGTAGACATGCAAAATTAAATTTTAACATCCAGAATCCTAACAGACTGGATTGATCTTTGAAAGGCTTCTTTTAAGAGTTAACAGGAGGAGATAGAGACTGCTGTGAAACTAAGTGAGCTGTAGAAATAAATGGTGATTCAAAAGCAGCCTTTATTGGAAATGCCATCATTTTGAGATATGAAAATTATAAAGAAGCCTGTGTAGCTGTAAGGCTTTTTCTTTTCCTGCCAGTGCTGACCCAGCTTTGTTGACTGTTGGAAAAGGGAAGCATGTGCTTACAGGTTCATGCTTTCTTGCCACCGGAAGTTTGGAGATGCTGGACTTCTGTGTGCTGCTGCTTTTCAGCTTCTTTGGCGTCCCCAGAATTTTGAGCAATCCAGAAGCGATTCCTGAAGTTTCAGCATATTTACTTTGGTGTACATTGCATAACCCTGTTTTGGAAAATACTGCCAGTAGCTGTTTTTTAATGACTTAGTTTGTAAGTGGAACTGTTGTGTTTTGTGATAAACTATACAATGTTTATTGTTTCTTTATTTAAAAAAAAAAAAAAAGGCTGTACAAGAATCCTTCTATTATTTCTTCCTTTCACTTATGAAAAATGTGATGAATGAAGCAATGATAGGAATGCAAGCTTTATCATTTACAATATGTAATAGATGGCTTTGTCCTCAGTCATAAGTCGGCCCATTATGATGCTGCAATTGGTGTGTACCTGAAGCAGCCATTCTATAAATAATTCCACATATTATAATTTCCTTGATATAGGTATGTGCTTTCCATTGATCTTAGTGACATGCATAGTGCAGAATGAGGAAAATCAATATATCATCCCCTCTGTATCATGTGCTTGTAATTCACATCATACTAAAATACTGTCTATAATGTCGCTGCCACTTCCAAGTCATTTTTATAGGCATCTATAGTCTTATTTTTCCCTTCACCAATAGATGTTTCCTATCATTCATTGTTAACTCTATTCCAAGAGACAGTAGGGGCACAAAACTGATTTACCTGAATTCATTGAAATGTTTGTCACATGATTCTATTTCTTGTCTTTAGAGCTGGCCACTGCTAAGAGAGGATGGACCCTGGTGGGCAGCACATAATGAAGCAGTTCTGTAAAAAAATTTTGATTTTTTTTTTTCCTTTCTTAAAATATATTTCTTTTCTGAACCTGTTTAGATTTGTTGTTTCAGTGGCAGGATCCCTTTTGGGGGCTGTGGGTCGTGAACAACCTCAAAATCTCCTGTCATTGAGCATGTTTCCAAAAAAGCCTCAAAAGTAGCAACAAACAAAGGAAATGACAAATCCACTGTCTACGGTGAATTCTCCATGCTGTCAGGCTTATCATCATTCTTAGCAGGTTACAACACCTGTCACATATTTCTGACATTGAATACAAAATTTTAACTCAATGCGGGACACGCTGTTTCCACTTGAAATAGCAATTAAGGATGTTTCAGCGTGTTTTAGATAAATTGCCTGTAAAAAATCTCATTGAAGCACAAGTTCAAAGAATGAATGATCTAAGCAAGAGGTATTGGGCTTTTGATGAGCCAATTATGGAGAAAATATCTCCTTTTTAAAAGAGGTGTTTGAAAACAGCTTTTCCTAAAGATGTGTGAGTTGAGGAGGAGGAAAAGCTCTTTATTCAGGGACTTTCAGATGTTCTGGGTGCTTAGATGGACCTTGGCCAGGGAAGAGCATGTACCAAACATCAGAGCTGTAATTGCCACGTGGACTAGGAAGCAGGAACAAAGGGACAGGATTAGAGACAGGGATGATCCGTGTGCAAATCTCTCTGTGCCTTTCTCCCTTCTCCCAGCTTTCACCCTGCCCCTGTGAGCTTGTGGCAAGAGCTGCAGCACATGAGGGGTTACCCAGAAGAGGAGGCACAAGTTCTCCTCTAACCGTTCTTTTTTCCCAACCCATCTGACCTTCTCCATCTTTTCATTTTCTTCCAAAAGCATTAGCACAGTGTAAACAAAACTTAAAAATGGAGAACCTGACTTCCAATATAAATTTTTACATCATTCTATGTCTCTTTAGAAACTTAACATCTATATTTTGAGGTAGAAACTTTAGATGATTTGCATCACCTGATGTACTGACAGGAGCCTGGGCATTAAGTAACAGTAAGGTCCCATTTTGGTGCATTGAACCACCATCTGTTTTGTTTTCTAAAACTAAATTACTGTTTTGAGGTTTTTTTAATAGCAACAGGGTGCAGAGGAAAAGAAAACAAAATGGAGACAGATGGCCACAAGTTGTAATGAGAGTCAATGCCATTGACACCTTGCTGGAGCCTTTTAGAATTAAGGTCTGTTTCTGACCATCCTTCTAGAAGGAGGAGGACGATTATAGACAATCATTTTGGGCAAAGTATCAAACAGTAGCTTGAAAAGGCTGTGTTAAGTCTAGGCTTTTCTAATATAACTTCTGAATTTTACGAAACTGAACATTATAATGTATCTTTAAAGCAATTCTCAAGTTTTAAAGATGTAAAACAAACCAAGGAAAAAAATAAAAGAAAGGCAACCCATACACTCTTTATGTGCACTCTAGAAGATCCTGAGGTTCAGACTTCTACGTGGACAAACTAAGTAAGTAGAATTGGCAGTTGTTTTATAATATAACTTTACACGTTTTGTCTGGCTCAGTGGGGTCAGATGTTTGAGTTCATGTTTTGCAAGGGAATGTTCTCTAGCTGACTGCAGAGGTTTCATTCTTCACCTCATCACCTCATTTCTCCAAATTCTTCCTAAGTGCTGTTTTCAGACTTCTTTCTAATCAACACCCCAGACAGAGTGCTGAGAACTCTCTCAAGTGATCTTTCTCATCTTCCTCTTTTTCACTAGACTTTTGCTTGAATATTTCCCTCCTTTCTCCTCTGTGGCATGTGTGGCTGCCTCTTCTGTTCAGAATTTGGGCACTGGCCTCAGTCATAGCACAGAGAGAACAGCAGAGCCAGTCCCCTGCCTCATGGCTTTGGCTTCATGTTATAGTGGTCATCCTCTGCCAGCAGAAAGAACAGCAAGGAAAAGCCTTGTCCAGCCCCTTGGCCTGGCATATATTGAATCCTCAATGTATGTACCTGCTGAATTTTAACAAGGNNNAACAAGGCTTTATTAGCAGGCTCTTTTAATAGTTGCATCTCTCACATCTTTATTATCTTGGTGCAGAGTATCAAATCCTGTTCTGCAGCATGGAGGTACTAGTAATTCTTTCAAAAAAATAGGGGAGGAGGGAAGCTATATCTTTTTCTTCTCTAAATGACATTGTAAATTTGAATTTTCCCATTCAAAATGAACTGAAAATTTGACAGTAGATTCTTAAAGGAAAGCATTGTGTAACCTTAACTATAGTTACCTTTCCCCTGGAACCTATAATAATATTCTTGGACCAATCACTTGGGAGGAAGGGG